>CM035800.1:24813491-25043491 GCA_020466265.1 Siphamia tubifer
GGCAACGAGTTTTGTCACTTCAGACTCATGGTACCATATCACTCTGCAGGTAGTTTGACCACTTTGAAAATAAATATTTGCGACGTTGTAATGGCTATTTTATACAGTCTGTTAGAGTACTAGGGCCTACGTCGACGCAGTTTTTAGATCAGATCAGAGGCAGTGGAGTGTTGCGTAGGAACAACAATAACGTTCCAACTGGACTACTTTTTCTCGACAGAAGCCATCGTCTATATGAATAAATTCTTAATCATTTTGGTAAACAATTGTCTGTCTTTTCTCAAAATAAGCATTAATAAACTGTAATAACCCATAGAATAAGCGGGATAATGTATTTCACACGTGCGACTATCAAAAAATATTTTTATACATTTTTCTGATAGACACGTGTGGGAAATACATTATCCTTTACTTGCATTGTGGTAAATGGAGAATAAATTTGCATTTCACATACATACAAACACGTATTTTATATATGTAACATATGAGTGAAAACATTTAAAATAAGTTTTTGGGGAAAAAATATTCCAAAAAGTTGTACAATTGTAACCTAAATACACTAAGTAAAAATACAAAGCAAAGTTGTTGATTTGACAAGGTTTTTGTGTTAACATAGGTGTAGTTTTTACAGGAAAGGGGATGTTAACATTCTATTGTTTAAACATGTGTTTTGATCAAAGAGTGACTGAAGGTTGTTACCACCTGACTGCATAGTCTATTTATTGTATCTTATTTATATTTAAATTTTATTACATTTCAATTGTATTTTAGTTAGTTTAGTGCTTCATGTGGGTGTGAAAAATGCTATATATATATAGAGCTTACTTACTATTGTATTGTATTGTATTGTATTGTATTCTGTTCTATTCTATTCTATTCTATTCTATTCTATTCTATTCTATTCTATTCTATTCTATTCTATTCTATTCTATTCTATTCTATTCTATTCTGTTCTATTCTATTCTATTCTATTCTATTCTGTTCTATTCTATTCTATTCTATTCTATTCTATTCTGTTCTATTCTATTCTATTCTATTCTGTTCTATTCTATTCTGTTCTATTCTATTCTATTCTATTCCAATGAGATCTAATATGAAATCAAATCAATACGTGATATCGACAATGGAACCAGAATCTCTAAATTCTTATCAATCCCAATCATAATGCTTCTATTTATTTCTACTTTAAATGACGTCTCTTTTCATCTACATAAATCAAATCCAAGCCTCTTTATACTGATGGTAACTGTATGTAAACTATGGAATTAGATTTATATTAAAATGTTTAAGCAAAACTTATTAAAAGTTAAACAAACAAAAAATAAAATCATTTGAGAAAAAAATAACTTAAATCAATCAAAACAAAAAAATGTAAATTTTCACTTCAATAAGTTTTGCTTGAACATTTTAATACAAATCTAATTCCATATAAAGTCCCCCATAGACATGATTTACTTCCACACATGAGCGTGTTCACACCTCTCTCTGAAGTCTGACACATTAAAAATAGACGATACACAACAAATTACTGACATACTTTTCTGAGCAATAAAAAAAGACCCCCCCGCCCCCCCCTGGTCCAAACAAGGGTAGGGGGTTAGTGTGAAGCCAACTACACAAATGCTGGTGCTGGTTACTGAGTCACAGCCCGTCATGGAGAAGCCGGTGTAGATGGTGACTCACTGGGGTCAAACACAGCCTGTTGTGGGGTGGGGGTGGGGGGGTGGGGGTGGGCTTTGGTAGATATTTTCTTACATTCATTGGCTTCATCCTCCCACTTGTTAAGAGGCTTGTTTTTGGGCTTGTGCCTGAACCCCCCCCTCCATCCCCTAACCCTGTATAACACATGATGGTTTATTTATTTAAGAGCGATACAGTATCAGAAAATTCACTTTGCTCTGGAAGTGCGGTGCTTGTAGCAATGGTAGCGGAGTGTTTAAAGTAATTAGATGAGTCATGGGTAAATGTAGTTTAGGGAAGCCTGCAGGTGAACTATCTATGAAGCCGCTGCTTTTTAAAAGCGTTGCCATCCGAGTAACTGATGAAAGCCTTTTCACATGTGGCGTTCAGGCTGTAATGAAGCTACTACAGGCCTGAGGACGTCTTTCTGAGTGCTCGCTTGTGTTTTGTGTGTGTGTGTGTGTGAGTAGGTGTGTGTTTTTCTGTTTTTTTTTTTTGTTTTTTTTGTCTTTTTAGCAGCAGAGTCACAAAGCCAGCGAGACAAAGCACCTGTGGGTGATGTTAGTCCCCTACAAACAACTGAGCAAATGCCTCAGAGAAAAGCTACAGCTGGGCTCCTCGGGGAAAAGTGCAAAGCTATTTATAGATCTAGTGGGGTGTCACCTCCAATATAACTCTGAGTTCTGCTGGTGTATTATCTAACCAAGGTATCAGAGTGAAGAATGCACAGAGTGTGGCTTTACAACTGCGAATGAGCTATTACACCACAGATCTATGCAGTTGGAAGTATCCACTTAAGCTGTTTCCACTACATGGTATCGTATGGAGTGATTTTTGGGACAAAATGAAGCGTATTCACAGGAAAGTAATCCGTGCATCTTTGGTTGTAGTTGAGCATACAATACATTTATGTAAACGTTACCAGGCTCCTGTCTTGTGGAATCAGCTTCCATCTAATATTAAAGAGGCCGACACAGTCTCTACATTTAGAATTAGGTCTCAGACTGAAGTCATAGTTCAGTCTTAGCTGCCCAAGGATCTCTCTCTCTCTCTCTCTCTCTCTCTCTCTCTCTCTCTCTCTCTCTCTCTCTCTCTCATCTACAAATGGACGTTCATCTATTGCCTGTCTGTCCATGGGACTGAATCTCTCATTCAGTGTGATTCTTGTCAAGATGTCTTCTTATTCCCACTCAGTTTTGGAGTTTTTTCTTGTCTAGAAGGAGGGTCTAAGGACAGGGGATGCATGGGACCTTTTGTCTATTTCTGTGGTTGATTGTGTTTTTGTACAGCCCTGTGAGACGACCTTGTTGTGATTTGGGGCTTTATGAATAACATTGAATTGAATTGAATTGAATACGAATCAAAAAGTGAGTAAAATCGAGTAGAAGCGACACTAATGGAAACACAGCTTTACTGATCTGTTTACTGTAACTTTGAATCTAGTTTTTAAAAAAATGGTGGGTCACATGATCACGTGACAACTCCACCAATCAGTGTCTACACTCTTGACACATCATGTTATCGTATCATTTGGGACCTCAGCAGAGTAGATACCAAAAATGTAGGACTGGATACCATGGGACCAGGTCCTTTTTCGTAGTGGAAACGCACCAGATGAGTAGAATTGGGTCGAGCTGTTACTAAAGGAAACAAAGCTTTAGATGCAGGGATACAATCACCATTGTTTTATTGTCTGTTTTAGCTCTAAATGACTTCCTACATTCACCTCTTGAGTCACAGCAATACATTTTTGTCATCTGTAGTGAACAAGAGTTTCACTGTTTTACTTCCAAAAAAAAAAAGAATCCACTGAAAAGGACATTAAAATATTTGTAAAAATTTCTATGACATTTTTTTCCCCCATCATTCTGTTTCCAATTAAGGCAATTAATTAATATAAAATGGTGACAATGTTTACTTACTGGGTTTCAGGAGGTTCAAGTTAAAATGTAGAACTCTTAGTGCAGCCTCAACACGACGCTTCGACTTTCAGAAAACACACCAAATGGCAATTGATTATGAGTCAGTCTGAAGCACAAAGGGAACCGAGGGAAGCAAACAGAGAGATAAGACGAGGAGATGGGTTCAGAAAAAGAAGAAAAAAAAAATCTCCTTGAAACAGAAAGACGATGCGGCAGAAGATACAAGCATCGTGTTTGTTTTCATTAGCAATTAATCCTTTTATGGTTCAACTAACCTTTGGCTCTGGTCCTCACTAATGCACATATGTCTCTGAACAACTTGTGTCCACATGACCTTCATTTTATGTCTTATGAGAACAAACATTGGAACCGTTGCTTCCGGTAGACTAATAAAAAGTAACAGGCGTACAAGAGTTTGAGCGGCAGCGTTAACTTGTAAACTCGTAACTCCACTAAAACAAATGTCGATGTTTCAAGTGTAAGAACTAGTGATGCGCGGTTAAGGGGTTTTACAGAAATCAGCCCCGCCCAAACCCAAGACGTGGCTAGGCCCGCCCCGCCCAACCCGCAGAATGTCACGTATCGATAAACCCAACCCGCCCGCTATCAACCGCGAGCTTAAATTTGTCTCTAAACTCACATAGTACATTTGCGGCATCTTTACCTTGCGCTTCTAATGTTAAAAGTCATGAAGCATAATTTTTGCCTCCTTTCTAACGTCTCAATATGCACTCCAGCACATAAAATAGACTCCACCCACATCATCACTCTATAAAGCCAACACATACAACGTTTCCGTACAACCTTCGCATCGCCTGTTTTAATCTTCTCCCTGATCAAGTCCGACATTTTCACTCTTATCTCTGAGTGTTCAGGGAGATTTGGCGCTAATAACAAATAACAAAAAGTTGGGATAAAAAAGCATTCAAAACAGGAACTGACGGGCTTGCACATGCACGAGCCGAGCACGCACACACACACACACACACACACACGCCTCAGCGGGTATTGATCGTCCCTGACCCGCCCCACCCGCATCCGCAATATGTATTAATACTGCGCAGAGTCCTGCACGGGTTCAGGTAAACGCGGGTGACCCGTGGGTGAACCGCAGATTTTCACGAAACGGGTGAAAAATGTGCTGTGTCGGATACGGGTTCGGTTCGGGTCGGACGTGTATGATCGCGGGTCTAATTTGTGGTTCATAGGCTAAAAACTGTTCTTTAGTTTGGACTTGTATAGCTGCCTCCTGTCGGCTTCCTTCTTGATGCGTTTTACAAGCTTGTGTGTGTGTGTGTGTGTGTGTGCGCGCGCGCGCGCGTGAGCTCACGTATAAAAATTGTTTTTGAATTTATTATTTGTCTGCTACTGTTTAACAACATTTTTATTTGGCTCTGCCTTGGCTATGTCACTGTTCAGTATATTCGTGGCAATACATTTTGTATTTAAGTTTGACATTTTGTATTTAAACTGACATTTTCTTCCGGGTTCGGGTCGGATATCGGGTTCATTTATAGCGGGTCAGTTCGGGTGCGGATTTGTAATTTTTTTTCGTCGGAAAACGGGTCGGATACGGGTTTGAACATGACGGTTACGGGCGGTTGCGGTTTGTCAAAATCAGAACCGTGCAGGACTCTGATACTGCGACCCAGCCCGTCCGATTCGTGGGTCACCCGCGGATATCCGCTGGCCAGTGGGTAGCCCGCGCAACACTAGTAAGAACATTATAGACACGCACATAAAGAGGTTCGGTTGTTTCTATACTTTGGGACGATAAACCCTAACCCTTACACATATGTCATCTGTGGGGAGCTTAAGTCTCCGCCCCTTCCTGGAGGCTCATGGGACTTGAGATCATGTTGTACCTCATAATAAATGAAAATTATTGATGTGTGTTTCAACTGCTTCTGTTAACCAACGGTGAGTAAAACCTGTTAATAAAACCCACAGCTGAGCGGAGTGTGACGTCACATACACAACACATTGTAGTCTCGTACTAAACCCACATAAACGTCACATTTGCTTCTCATCAAAAACAGGTGGTCTGTCGATGACACATCAAATATTTCTTATTGACCGCGATCATATGTGAATTTTAGAGCACTTGTCAAACAGAATCCGAATTTAGCTCGACTCCATTCACTCCCATTCAATTTTTTTGAGAGCTAAGCACCTATGGACAGGAAGTAGAAGGGCGTGACTTACCCTCTCCATTATAAGTAAATGAGAACATTTTTAAATTTATAAAATGTGAACTTTGACCTACTGTTCCCAAAATGTCATGAGATCCATTCTGATAATTTATAAAGTCAATTTAGCATGAATTTAACTAATAGTTTTGGTGCTACATGATATTTTGTCCATTGTTCTTTTTTTTAAATAAAATGAATTAATTAATCAACAAATAAATACGTACATACATAATTTATTTAATTAATAAAAAAATACAAAATTAATTGAAAAAAAAATCATAACATTAAAAAAAAGTGAATGACCAGAATATTTTTTTAGTTAAAAATAAATAAATAAATAAATGTAAAAAAAATTTTGAATTCCAACCTACTTTTCCAAAAAATATAATGCAAACTCTTCTGAGTCACTGGTAATCTATAAACCAGATGAAACCCAAACTAAAAATAATACCTCTTGTCTGCTTTCTGGGGGGTTAATGATAATTTTCACTGGTCGATTTAATTGACGATGACAAATGAGGATTTATTTTTCCATAACGTTATGAAACAACACCTTCATCTATTGTCGTCTTCAGTCTTTTTGTTTAAACTGACAGGAAAGAACTGAGTCTTTTCACGTGTCTGCTTTAAAATACTTTCTTCAATACATTTATTACAGACATTTGCTTGAAAGATGAAACATACGTTACCTCTTACCTTACTGTAACCCTTCATGAAAAGTTTACATGCCTTAAGAGATGCATTTAAAGTCATTACGTAACCTATAAATGAGCTGTTATTCCTGAAGCGTCTTCATGAGGACAAACGTCCCACAGAGCATTAACAAATGATTCATTATTCAACATTTTCCTGTCTTTAAATGTTACTTTAGATATAGATGTTTCCACTTTTACACTAACAGAAACACTGCTCCTACACTAACTTAAGAACAGTGTTGTGTATTTTAAGTCTGTTTTAAAACATTGATTTTACTTTTAGTGGACGTCTTTAGTAGGAAAACCGTAACGATCTGGAAATTCACGATTTCATTGCATCCTTTTTTAAAAACATAGGCCAGTATTTCATTCGAACCTTCTCAATGTACATACGAACAGTGTGATTTTGATGTTAACTATATGTATGTATTCACAATCATCTAAAAGTTGAGCTAAAATGTATTTTACTCTAGATAATCATTTTAATCCATTTAATAGACACATTCACAGTTGTAATTAACACTTTAAATCGGGGATGTGCAATTATATCGATTTAGATGTGTAATAACTATTATCTATTTACAGAGGTGGAAGTAACTAAGTAGAAGTACTTTACTGTACTTAAGTAAAGTTTTTAGGTATCTGTACTTTACTTGAGCATTTATTTTTCTGGTAACTTTTTACTTTTACTCCTTACATTTTTGTATAAATATCTGTACTTTATACTCTTTACATTTATATAAATATCTGTACTTTATACTCTTTACATTTATGTAAATATCTGTACTTTATACTCTACATTTATATAAATATCTGTACTTTATACTCTTTACATTCTCAGAACAGACTTATTACTTTTTCAAACTAAACAAATGTCACAGTATGAAAAATAAGTCGTGAATGAGAAATTGTGACTTACTAGCTCATAATGTTGACTTTTTATTCCACGATTTGGATTTTTTTATCTCATAATTATGCTTCTTTTTTTTTTTTTACTATTATCCTAAATTTCCTGTCCATACCCATTAAACTGAGTACCACGACCCAATAAAACACATAATCTACACAAATACTAAATTTTAAAGGCTGTACTTTTGGATATATATATTTTTTTTTTTTACATTTTCCTGGTTAAATAAGTATTATTTCATCCATAGCAAAAAAATAATAATAATACAGTTTTACTTTTTACTTTATTACAATTGAGAAGTTGTACTTTTTATTTGTTTTATTTTTACTTCAGTAAAGGAGTTGAATCAGTACTTCTACTTTTACCAGAGTATTTTTTCACACAAGTAGCTGTACTTCTACTTAAGTACAGAACGTGAGTACTTTTACCACCTCTGTCTATTTATCCACCTGGTTTTAAGGTAGTTTTAGACCACTAGGTACACTTTCAGTATTTTAGTATTTATTTATCATGTTTTTAATCATGTTGACTGTGCATTGATATTTCGTTTCTGCAGATGTTTTGTGTGAAATGACAGTAAAATGATATATCATATCATAGGTATCATATCATTAGAAGAGTCACCTGATGCTAGTTTTACACCATGTGCAGCATCAGGCTCCTCCAAGCAGCCATGGAAGACGTGCAAATGAAAGTAGTTGACGCCCACAGTGCAGGCGAAGGCTGTAAGAAGACAGTGAAGTGTTTTCAGCCTCCACAGTGTGAAATATAATTAAGAGATTATAGTGGAGGGGAACTGTAGAGGTCAAGATGAGAGCTGGAGAACCAAGAAGTGCTTGAAAGCAGGTCAGAGAAGCAAATTAAAGCCTCATTTGACCTGTAGAAAGTGGTAGTAGTGCCGCGTTCTACAGAGAAGCGATAAATGAACAAACCTTCATTAAATCCAATGTCAAAAGTGGAACATCTGCAGAAGACTCCGAAGTTTTAGGAGCTAGTGCTGTGGACCGATGAAGTTAAAACAACACTTTGGACACCATCAGCAAAGGTATATTTGGAGAAAAAAGGATGCAGAATTTAATGCCTAGGGCACCAGATATCTTGGGGGCGTCCTGCAGAATTAGAATATTAAGCTACTGTATTTTTTGGACTATAAGGCACACTTAAAAGATTTTAATTTTTTTACAGTGCACCTTATATGTGGATAAATTGTGGTTGTGCTTAGTGAGTGGGAATTTGGACTTTTTATCTCATAATTTTGACTTTTATCGGATAATTTTGGCTTTTTATCTCATAATTTTGACCTTTTAATAACATAATTTAGACTTTTTATTCCATAATTTTGCCTTTTTTGCATAATATTGGCTTTTTAACTTTTCACCTCAGAATTTGGACTCTTTTAAAGTTTTATTTAGCAGAATAAGAGTGTGTTTTGTACCGTGTTACAACTCAACAAGGTTGAGATTTATTGCAACTGTTTAGCTTCACTTAATGCGCCTTATAATCCAGTACACAATATATTGTACAGCCCTAGTTCACACCAATAAAAATGTTTCCATACTCAATATCTACCAGGAGGTTCTTTCGTTTCTGGGTGGAGTCATTTTAATGTGTGATCAAAAACAAGTTATGATCAGAAAACATCATCATCATCATCATCATCATCATCATCATCATCATCATCATCATCATCATCATCATCATCATCATCATCATCATCATCTCTTCATAAAATGAGCTTTATTTTCACTCTTCTTTCTAATTCAGTGAGTTTTATGGTGTTAGCTTAGCTCACTTTGTCTCTTTGGCCTGTTTGACTTTTGTTCTGTTTTCTGAAAATGTGTATTGTTGAGCTTTTAGTTGGTTGGGTGAAGGCTAAGCATCTGCATACTGCCACAAGAATCCTGTAGCATTACCATGGCAACACAGATGGAGCAGGATGTAAGTGGCTACATCAGGGGTGTCAAACTAATTTTGGTTCAGGGGCCACATGCAGTCCAATTTGATCTCCAGTGGGGTGGACCAATAAAATATTGATGTAATAATCTATAAATAATAGAATCTCAAATGTTTTTCTCTTTGTTGTAATACAAAAATACTCATTAAATTCTAAAAATCTTTACTTTTTCATTTTTTTCTTAACAATATTATGCCACAATTTATTATTTGTACATATACATTACACATAATGTTCCATAGACATTTGGAAACAGGCATGATATTATTAAAATTATGGAGTTTGGAACTAAAATAAGAAGATTTTTTTTTTACATTATTACATCTCACAACTTACAGATCACAGTGGAACATTTAGTGACAGGTAGAATATTGCTAAAATTGCAGATTTCATTTATGTATGTCTTTGCGTTGTACTGTCAAGGAATAGTTTGTAAATGTTTAAATTAACTTTTTTTTTTACAAATATTTAACGGTTTTTAATTTTATATTTATTTTTATTGTTTATTTGTCTTTTAATGTTATATACATTGAAGACATGTACACATTAGCTTGAATTAACTGCGTTTTGATACAGTTTAATTAATAATTTCGAACTGTAAATCAACGCTATCATGTTGATTAGGTTTTTTTTCTGGTGTAAGTTATGTTACCTTGAGTTCTAAAAACCAGAAATACACATTATCTTTTCATGTGTTATATTGAAATACTTTTTTATTGGAGTAAAAGGACCATAGTGAAGAGCTCAAACTATATTCAAGTGTTTCTAAAGTCATCAAAGGTGAAGAATTTTTACTGTATTGATCCCTTGTTTCCTGCAAACCTGCAGACAGATAGTTTCTTCTGTGTCTGTTTTCTATTTCTATTTCACACCTGGAGGCAGTGGAGCAGAGAGAAGCTGATTTAGCATCGAGCTACTGCTGCTGCTGCTGCTGCTTCAGCTTAAGGTTCATTTATAAAGTCAACCCAGTCTTACACAGGAAGGAGGTCATCTTAAAGGAGTCATTCCATGGTTATTTCATTAATATTGCAGTGTTCTTCATTTTTATTGAATGCATTGTGTGTTGGTTCTATTTTTTTAAACATGTCTGAAATGCTGAGGAGGCTATGTTTTTGTCTGTTTGTCTGTCTGTCTGTAAGTTAGCAAGATAACTCAAAAAGTTATGGATGGATTTTGATGAAATTTTCTGGTAGGTTGGTAATGGGGAGATCTGGAAATGAGTGGGGGTGGGGGGGGGGGGGGGCTACCTTGGCGGAGGTCTGTGCTCTCAGAGTGCTTTTCTAGATTCAAGATGTTTTTGGAGGGTAGAAAAATGACTTGAGGTGAGCTGTTATTCCATCATTATTTCATTAATATTACTGTGTTCTCCATTGTTATTGAATACATTGTTGGTTCTATTTAAAAAAAACAAACATCCAGATTGTTTTGTTTCCAGCTGTTTTTTCACGGTAGAAAAATGACTTGAGGTGGAACAACAGAGTTTACCGGTACTTCCTCATTCATGTCCAGGTGTCTCTGATTGGCTCAGAACGCATGAAGGTACACACCCCCTTCCCCTCTCTCTCTGAGTGTGTGTTTACCATCCCAGAGTAACATCCAGCTAGGTTTCGTGCCATCACTGGTTTTGAAAACTTGCAGAAAAAAGATGCTTTATTTCCACAGAGAGCACATGAACCAGTTTGATCCAACATTTTTTTTTCCAGTTTGTGCAGCAGCTACTGTGGCGCCATCTTCTCTTGTAGATGCTAATGCTAATGCTACTTCAGATTTGCTGCAATGGAGCAAATCTGTATTGAGCATTGACGTCACCCCACATGACGTGTAGCGGACAGACTTTTCCGAGTCGCTCGTTTCTTTGTTCTTTTCCATGAATGTTAAATCCATCCACCACACAGCAAACATAGCATGTGTTGGTAACTCGGGGTGACCCATCCTATTCCAAAAGGAACGCGGAAAAGTGTTTTTTAGTGGAATGACACTAAAAAACACTGGGTCAAAATGTTCTATCCTTTATGTCATTTTGTATAATCCTGGTAGCATATGTGATGTTAATTGTTTTGTAAATTCCACAAAAATCATTCTTCATCAAATTTCATCACATCTGATTATTTTTCATGTTTTATTTTACATGCAAACAAAACAAACTGAGAAAACAACTAAATATACTGGACTAGGGTGACTTCAGTGTGGCCCTCACTGCTCTTACGGTGCTAATGCTAATTGTTAATGCTAATGCTAGGTACTATGTGTATTATTTTGGGAACAATACAGAGACTGATTTTCCCTACAGGGAGAACAAAGGGAGTTGACCTCTGACCTGACATTTAAAGTCTTATTCTCACAGAGTGAATTTAACCTACCGACCTTTGGTAATTTGGAAATTAACCCCCCTCAGGCACACACACACACACACACACACTGGTTTCTGTGTCTCATGAGGACCAAGTAGGTAATCAAGAGGCCATCGGGTAGTGACTGAGTGAATTATATTTTTTAATAAAATAAAATTAAAAAAATACTAAATTGAAAATTCAAAATAATAATAATATTTTTTTTAAATAATTGTAAAAATACATACAAATAAATACTTCTTCAAAGCTTTGACAAATACATGCTTTGCTTTGCACCTGTTTTCCCCGGTGCTTTATGTGGAATACCGGAAGAAAAAAAGTATTTATAGGGCCACATCATTTCTGTTTTATTAGTGGGGACCTACATTTATATTTAACCCTCATGGGGACCTGAATTCTGGTCCCCAAGGTGTCACAGGTCCCCATGGTGTGACTGTGTAAACATATCAATGTCCCCATAAAGATAGCTATACTAGCTCTCCCTCTCTATCTCTCTCTCTCTCTCTCACACACAGACACACACAGACACACACACACACACTCACCCTGGTTCCCATGTCTCATGGGGACCAACTATGTAATCATCACTTGTAGCTAAAATAGCCATTGTGTAGTGAGTGTAAACACTTTTTTATACATGTTTTGCTTTGCACCTGTTTCCCTCATGCTTTCTGGGGACTTCTGAAAAAAAAAAATTAAACTAATTAATGAATTTTTATTTATTTGCATACTTCACTCAGATTTATATATTACCTATGGACAGATATGTTTATATTTAACCCTTATGAAGACCTGAATTTTGGTCCCCATAGTGTCAGAGGTCCCCATGGCATGACTGTGTAAACCAGAGGTGCTCAGTCCTGGTCCTCCACAGCTACTGTCCTCTATGTTTGAGATGTTTCCCTCTTCTAACACACCTGATTCAAATGATAAACCTCTCACCAAGTTCTGCAGAAGACAGATAATGACCGTCAGGTGTGTTGGCAGAGGAACACATCTAAAACAGGACTGAACACCCCTGATGTAAACAGATCAATGTCCCCATGAAGATAGGAATACACACACACACTCCATGAAGCACTTTTACAAAGGATTTGACTCAAACTTACTGATACATTATTCCATTAATTCTTCACTTCATCCATCTCATCATCCTTCATTGAATATCATAAAATATCATCATCACCAGTATACCATCCATAGTTAGCAACCAGGAAGGAAATGAATAAATTTACCAAACAAATGTTAAAATGTAGATGTAGTATTTTTCAAAGCCCAAGATAATGCCTGTAAATATTTAATCGGGTTCACAACACAATTATGTTCAGTTTACTGTGACAGAAAGCAAATAAACAAGAAAACATCCATGTTAAAGTAGTGGAATCTGACAATATTGACTTTATTTTTTCTGTTAACAACTGAACGACAGAAAAATGTTTTTCTCATCTTTCAGTGAAAGTCATCATGTATCATGACCCGAGCCTTCACACAGAAAATGCTTTATATTTTTTACAGTTATCCTCACCAGCACAGCCTCCATAGTCGTCAATCAGCAAATATATGGAATAAAATGTTGTGGTAGCAGGGACACGGACAGACTGGATAAAATTATCTCTATAACGGCTCAGAGAACGGACCATTTTTTGAGGCGGTGGTGGAGAGAAGGACGGTTAAAAACCTGTCCACCACACACTGGACACACAGCAGAACACCTTCTGAACAACACTGCAGCAGCTCCACTGCTTACATTCCATAAAACTGTACGAAAAACTCACCTCCGTCTGAGGTCTTTGCTCATAAATCCATTTATACTTAAATGTCTTTTTGCACATTCCTGGTTGGAATATTTCAACTTGTTTGACATATTAGGGTTATTTTTCAGCATATAACCATTAGAGAATCTACCCATATGCTATCTATCTATCTATCTATCTATCTATCTATCTATCTATCTATCTATCTATCTATCTATCTATCTATCTATCTATCTATCTATCTATCTATCTATCTATCTATCTATCTATCTATCTATCTATCTATCTGCCTGCTTTGGCTCTTATTTATTTCAAAAATTGGTCACATATATTGTAATATTTATAGTATTATTACATTTTCATCATAAAAAAATCCAAATAATCAGTGTAAAATATGTGAAAGTATGTTGCATAATTCTTATAGGTGATCATATAAGACTGATTAGGCTCTTTATTATACATAATTTTTGCTCCTTTAAGATGATGCAATTACATAAAGGCGGTTGTATATTTAGTGAAACTAAATAGGTTGCCCTTTATGTGCAGTAGTTGTGTTGTAAAGCGTGCAGAGCGTTCGCTGTTGTCCATGACGCGCTGTGTGGCTGAATAGCAGCAGATAAAGAGGATCCATGCTCTGCTGGAGACTGGGTTCCATGGAGCTGTCCAAAGGGATCAGGTTTCTCAGTACTGTATCTGGGCTGCGACTCAGAGACAACACATATCAGAGTTACCTAACACATGACCCCAGCTCCTCTCTTCTGCCTCCTGTCTTCTGCTCAGAACTCCAGGGATACTGTAAAGGCAGTGGGTAAAGAAAGCACTGCTCAGGTACAAGCTCTGAGTGACATTCCAGGTTTCTGGGAAGACACTGGGGAATGCATTACTGTGCTGAGATCACACATCTGAGGCACTTCCCTCAGCACCTCCAGGTGATCAGCATGTTGGTCCAAGTGAAGGTCAGATGCTCTTATATAACACACTGGTTAGAGGGGATATTTGGAGAACACTATGTTACTGTCTGATGTCAAACAGGACTTTGTGTGTCCCATCACACTAGTCAAATTAAAGGGTGATTTTTGGGACAAAATTAAGCGTCTTCACGGTAAAGTAATAAATGCATATTTGGGATCTACATGTGTCTTGGGTTGTAATTGAGCATAAAATAAATACAGTGGTACCTCTACTTATGAAATTAATTCATTCCAGAAGTGTTTTTGTACTTTGAATTTTTCGTAAATAGTCGCATTTTATATGTAAAAGGTTTAATTCATTCCAAGGCCCCTAATACTACCCCTCGAACCCTTTATCCCATATCCCAAATATGTACAGATTACTTTCCTGTTAAGGTCTGCTGACAGTCAGGACCATTTTATGATTAGTGGAAACAAAATTCAACAGATACTTCAGTGTAAAAACATTTTGGTTTATTACAAAACTTTAACTGAACAAATAAAGTCACAGTTAACCCTTTAAACTTCCACTCAATTTCACCTAAGTTTCTTAATAAAGTAAATTGAATGCTGTTCTTGAACCATTTTGATAACACGTAGTTGGTGTTTGGTTATATTATAAATGTAAATATTAAAATGAAAACTGGGATATTGGAACAGGTCCTGTTAAATGATGTAATATTTGTGGATATTTATTGATGTTTTAATGTGTTTTGGACGACATTTTTTTTTGTTTGTTTAGGATGTTTTTGTGTTTTTGGACTATGGTTCCTGTGTGGATAATTATGAGACATAAAGGTTCAGATCAGCTGTTTGACATTTGTATAGTGACTGCACTTGCTGTGGATATTTTATTGGAAAGTGGTTTATTATTGTATATCTTCCAATGTGTGACAATCTCCGTTGTCAAACTACATTAGGTCATGTGACCTTTGGGATAGTTTTGGGTGGTTTGCTTAACATTTTTGAGCGACAACTTCCGGCCTATATGTGGACCCTCGGAAGTTTAAATGGGTTAATGAAGATAACTGCCTTCTATACTTCTTTAGTTAATTTTGCACCTTTTTTTTTTTTCTTTCACTTTTATGTTTACAGCTAGAAAACAACAGTTTGGTCACAGCCTGCCTGGGGTTGTCTTCAGGATTTGTGTGGTTTACAGTGGCAAGGTGTGGGGATGTCGTTCCGATTAAAGAACATGGAATACAGATGTCCTCATTGTCGATTTATTCACTGCGGTCTGTAATAACACAAAGTTACACTCAGTATAACAAATATACATATAACAATAACTTAACTAGGACTATATGAGTCACTCAGATGTATTATAAAGGTCATGGAAAACACAAATAACACATGACAGCTAGCTTATTATCGTATTAGCTTCAACAGCACACCAACGCTAAACAGCATTAATTTATAAACAACACACCATGCTAACATCTACCCGAACTGTACTGTTTTATTCATCTCACCTTGTGGCATCTACACACAGCAATAAACCAGGAATAGATGAATAAAGAGAGAAAAAGAAGCCGAAATTGCAAACTTGACACGGTTACCTAGCAACAACACAGCGGCTAATGAAACACGGACTACGTTCATAACAGTCATATCGTCACTGGTGCGTTCAGGAGCGTGGGATATGTGAAAACTTACAGAAAATGAGTTATTCCTGAATAAATATAATTAAAGAATCAAATAAACAATTAAACTGCGTAGGCTTTCTAACACTGCCGACACGTTGAGGGTGAGAAATTGATATTCAGATCACATATGATCTTTTATCTAGGTGGACCATCCCTACGCACAGGTAATGTGACTGTACAGTTGGAATCATACAACATGACATAGTATATAGTTATTAACTTCTTTAGCCCTCATTCCACACAGGGGGAGGTAGAGGTAATTTAAAATAACTTTTTCCTCATAGGTCAGCTCACATTGAGTCGACACGAGAGGCGGGGTAACAAATAAGGTTAGATATGAGGTCAGGAGTCAATAGTCTTCATCGCTTGCCGTGCTGAGACTCAGACTTCCATTCATCATCTACAAATCAATACTTGATCCTAAGGTTAGTCATAATTTGGAGTAGTCCATGTGAGAAACGAGCCAACATGGGAAACCTCACCTTATCATAATACGAGCCAACGCTGACTGCACACCCCGGGGTCTGCATTGTGGATTTCAGAGGAAACCGTCCTACTGGGAAGGAGCCCGAAACTGTGCAAGACACGGGCCTGTTGTGAATGACAGCTCAGGATTCTGTTTACAAGGTTAGTAGTGCTGTGACAGATGGGCCTCCTCCGCATGTTTCAGTGTGCGACTACATATCTGGAGCACACAGGAACAAAACTGAGCTCAAACATCTGCCAGGCTTATGTTTATTTTTAATGATGGAACCTGTGGTGACGGCGCATGGCATTTATGGTGTATGTGTGACTAGTGTCGCTGCACATGCTGGAAAATAAACATGCAGCAGCACAAAGTGTTTTATCTCATTGGATATGTATGAAAAGTACTTCAGAGGCACTTTGCAAAGCATGTGAAGAGTGTAACAATAAACAAGTGATTATCTCATTAGTCAGTGTTAACAGGAAGTATAAGATTAGAACGTTTATGCAATAGAGTCATATAGGGATAACAATGAAATTACATCAATTAAAAATACTATTATACAACTGAATATAATTACCTATTGATAGTACAAACACTGATTAAATATTGAGATTAACCCAAATAATTGTTCTAATAAAAACATAGTGACAAATTAAAGCATTAGTGAATATATAGTCATTATTATTATTATTATTAGGTATTTAAGTCACCATTTCCATTCTATTTTGTTGATAACAGATGGTTGTCATAGCAACACCATGCAATAATAGCAATAAATACAAAAATATAGATTTTATTGTTGTAGCAGTTAATGGAGAAGTCTTTTTTTTATATCTCTTTTACACATATGTTTGTCAATTTAACCTGTTATATTTTCCACAAACACATTTTTCTCAATAAATGTGGGTTTAAAAGAAAGGTGAAACCTGCGAGATTGATGTAAGTTTGAGAATCATTATCAAATGTATTTTTTCAGCCCAAAAATATATGGTTTACAGCCACGCCTTAGGACAGGGGTGTCAAACTCATTTTAATTCAGGGGCCACGTTCAGATAAATTTTATCTGAAGTGGCCGAACCGGTAAAAAATAACATAATAATATATAAATACAGATGACACTGGATCTACAGATACACAAAATATTTAGTAATAGGTGGAATATTATTAAAATTATACACCTCTTTTCATTCAAATTTTTCATATGTGTTGTCATTATTGAGATTTTTTGTGAAATTATACTTTGCTATATTGTCACTAAATGAAAAAAATAATGACATTTACTTGTGAATATTTATAGGTTATTATGAGACTGGATTTATATCTTAGTGTAATTTTTGCTTTTCATAAATTCATCCAAAGGACCAGATTGGACCCTTAGGCGGTCCAGATTTGGGCCCCGGGCCGCATGTTTGACACCTGTGCTGTAGGATGAAAACCACCTGGAGATCATGGGTTTTATCATTTTCATCATTTCATCATTTTACTTGTAAAGAAAGTGTTACTTTGTTGTAAAAATGTTAAAGAATCAGACTGTTAAAAGATGTAAATCGAAAGACTACACACTTTAAATTCATCAAAATTGTCTTTACAGCTTCATCATGACCAGACAGAAGGGATTTTCACTTCATTAAAAAAAATTATTCCCTCAAATTTGTCTACAGTACGTTGTTTTGGTGTTGGGAACGTGTAACATGGAGCTATTTAACACTAAACTACACTAGTCATTTTACAACAAACTACAACTTTATTAACCTATTAAATTATATTTGAAATAGACAAACTCAGGTGTAATTAATTAATGGCAAATTTCAACCTCAATTAAATGTTACTGACTGGGTCTTGAAATAAAACAGAAATGTCATATGTCCATCACTTGCTCAAATTATTTTTTAATTGTTATTTCTTCATAGGTGTAAGTCAATTCTGTCGTATCTGTCTTGTGTAAAACAAATAACAGTAGATTTTTTGATGTCCATGAGAATATTTATAATATTTTTTTTTATTATTTACTAATATTAATATTTTATGTCTATGTGAATATTATATGTGATCCAGTGCTCAATACCAATAAACACCTTCTTGTTCATTAGGTTTTACTATAAACTACTGTTGGCCTTAGACTATATACATACATAGACCATAAATTGAAGCTTATATTAATCTCTCTGACAATTCATCAATAAAAAAAACCCTTAAGATTGTCTAATGATGACTGAATTACAGCCTTTGTTCTATTTCGGGGCTTAAGGTCATAAAGCGTGTCCATAAATACACCACCTCCGACTCGCAACACAAGCGTTTTCGCCACCTGTGTTGTGTTGTGGTGTGGTGTGGTGTGCAAACAGAGGAGCGCTGAGTACTTGGTACTCAGCAGCTGCCACAGGTGAAGCAGGAAAGACTTGTGATGAGTCATGTTCCCATAGCAACAATGAGGTATCGCACCATCTCTGGCAGCACATGCACATTCAATGTGGATGTAAATACTGTGTTGTTATCATCCAGGAATATTACAAAACCTCCTTCATCTGCTGCTTTTGTCAAAAGCCACTGTGGTTTCACTGGCGCCTCTGCAGCTGGACTTAAAACCGACGGGGGTTTGAATGACATCCTTCAACTTGGGTGACACTATTACATTAGCGTGCACTGAAAACTGTCATGCTCTTTAATCTTCTCGCCCATTACTAGATGGTCTCTCCCACTCGCTGCCTCTGCTTTATCGAATCACGAGCGAACAGAGTGGCCCTCTGCAGGTGTCCAAAGCTCTGTCAGGCCTTTGTTCACAATGAGCTCGCTTTTATCTGGAGACCTAAAGGAGTGGACGTGGAGATAGCAGGGGTGAGGAGGAAACATAAATAGATTGCTTTGACCCAATGAGGACAGACCACATAAAGCCACATCTGAAAGGACTCCTTTAGTGTTTTATTAATGACCCAGTGGCCCGGCCTCTGTCCTGGCTATTTATTGATTTCCTCATCAATCCTTTCATGCAGTCAGAGACTTTCCTCATGAAATATATATAACAGATGCCTTCCTAGATGCCTTTAGAAAACGCAAGGAGAAGAACAACAGCAGCAGCAGCAGTAGTAGATGACTATTGAATCAAACTGCTGACTCCAGTGTTTGTGTTGGATATAAAGAGCATTCCTCTGATTTGAACCAGAGGGTCACAAACACATTGTTACTGCAGAAGGTTCATGACCACAGACACAAGAGCGTCCAGCGGGTAACGCTGTCTTTCTTGGCGGTGATGAGAAAGCAGACTGTAACCTGAGTCTGAGTGGAACAGATTGACAGTGAGCCACTAAGCACATCGAGCAGACACACTGCATTCATTATCATTAGGCGACAGGAGCGCTTTGAAGCCAGCCTGGGCTCCAGTCGGCAGACGGATCAGGCCGCCGGGTGCATCATGAGCGTTACGGCCTCAGAAAACAGTGGGAAGAGCCTCGTAAAAAAATAAATAAATAAACGGTGTAATGAACAGCCCCTAGTTTCGGGAAATTCTCATGTGTTGAGTTTATTGCAGTTTACCAACATGTCTTACAGGTTAATTGGTTTCAATGTAAATGTTGTATCATTAAACAAAAAACAGTTGTGTCGATTAGTTAAACAGACCTGCATCTAATTGTCAGGAATGTTTTGTAGTGTATTGGCAAAAATGTATTAACTAATACTTTTTTATATAATTATTGAGTAATCAGAATCATAAAGAGTTTTATTGCCTTTGTTCGTATAGTACACATGTAGTATACAACTAGGAATTTGTCTTGGTGTAACGCTGCAACATTCAACATATAGTATATCAATAAAAAGAAAAAGAGAAAAAAAAAAATTATATATAGATATATATACATATAGTATAAAAAAATAATAAGCATGCACCAAGATAGAGTAAGATAAAAATATAGTAAAAATATGTAATGTGCAATTCTGTGCAAAGGAGACAGAGGCATTATGTTGGTCATGTGTCCAGTGTTGGCTGCTGTACTTAGTGCTGGGGAGTCTGATTAAACAAATTTAACTCAATTATATTTATACCCTAAGTGGTTGGTTAAGATATACTTCTTTGAGTCTTCTCATAGTCTAATTGGGGGGCTCAGACACACAGTTTTATAACACCTTCCTGTCGACCCCTCCTTCTTCAAGATGTCCTGAAGGGTTGTTGGGCGTCGGCCTCCCCTAAAGGCTTGTATTGTGGTGGGGGTTGTCGACTCCTGTATGTCTATGAAACATCTCTTTGCAAGGCAATTTAACACAATAAAATAATAAGACATGTGTACAGTTATGGATGGTCACTAATGTTAGAACAATAAAAAATTATGTTAGTTATATAGTAAATGTTAAAATGTTGATCCACTAATCCTACCAACACACATTTAATTGTTGTAAAATGCAGTTTGTTGTCTTTTTTCATGGTACATTTGGACATTCAGAAGCTCCCTGGTGAACTTGGAAACACCATCTTCTACAACATTGATTCATTAACATAACTCATGGAGTTGTGTCGAGGTAATGATAAAGTTTACTGAAAAAAAGTAAAAAAAAATAGAGAGAATAACACTGAAATAAATAGTGATTAATCAAAACAAAATTAATTGTTCCAAAATTAAAATCCAGATCATTTTCTGTAGACTGTAGTGGACGACTGCACTCACTGAGAAGCACAACAATAAGATAAAAAAAAGTATGAATTATGAGATAAAAAGGCAAAATCATGAAATAAAAAGTCAAAATTATGAAATCAAGTCAAAATTGTGAAAAAAAAGTCAAAATCGTAAGTTAAAAAGTACAAATTATGAAATAAAAAGTCAAAATCATGAAATCAAAAGTCAAAATTATGAAAAAAAAGTCTAAATCATAAGATCAAAAGTACAAATTATGAGATAAAAACTTCTAAAAATGTTTTGCCCATGTTATGGAGTACTGGACTAAGAATATTATTCTAAGAGGGTACATCACTGAAAAAAGATCCACTACACTAATGATACAAACAAAAAGAGTTAATTTGTCTAATTTGAACCAAGTCAAAAATTATGTTGGTAAGATTGGTGAAGGAATAATGTTTGAGTATTAATACTTTTGTTAAATAAAAAAATCTGTGTTTTATGTTATAATAAATATTTTTTATTGTGATTTTTGTAGTGCGACCAACCAAGGGTTAAATGATTCATTTTCTCTTTTATTCTTGTTATGTTATTGAGATCATCAAAAAAAAAAAAAATGGAATTGCTGCCCGGGGATGAATAAAATGCATCTGTATTTGTAATTTAGCACAAAATCTGACCACATTGGTGCACGGTTTCTCATAATTCCAGGTAAATTTTAAATTCTTGGTCAAGTTCCTGTAGTGGAAACTGATGTTAAAGTGAGTTAAGCTGACATTAAAGGAACTAATTCTACACTTTACAAATCACTCTTTAGTCCAAATCTGGCATCGTGTCTTTACCCAGAACGGCCTCGTGTTCAGAAAACAAATGCTGATTTTTGCAGTTACAGTCGTGGGAGTAGTTGTAAAGCATGGGAAGATTACACATAAACACACACTTGGGGACCGCTTGGAACAAAAACAGTCTTGTACTGTTGGCAGCTGAACCGTGAAACTCTCACACCAGTGTCTTTGACGGCAGTTTTTGGAGACGGGGGAACACGTTTCCTTTTTCTTATATGCACAACTCAGTGTTTTTCATTTGGAGTCCTGTTGAACAGAACATATGAATCCAAAGCTAGACGAGCTTTTTCCAAACATGGCTCTACTACAGTGTGTCAGAAAGCATTTTGTGACTGTCCTGACTCAGGGTGGAGGGTGTAGAGTCTACTTTCCTGCTCTGCCCTTCATGAGTCATGCGACTTATTTTGGATGAGTCACAACACAGCGGTCCACACCTTTAAGATCAACTGGAAAATGCCTCCAAGGGTGGATGGAGCATATGTTTTTCTATCCAGCTCCTTCGAGGGGAGTCTTAGCCTGTAAAGCTCAGATGAGGATGAGTAAGAGGACAGACAGGACAAACTGTAGGACAGATACTACATACACGCATGTCCTCAGTAAGACAAAAAGAGGTGATCAGAGAGACGAGTGACTGTATTTACTACGGACATGGGGAGAGGCCTGGTGAAATTATAATATATTCGCTGGCAGCAGAGAATGTGTAAAAATGCCAAAGCAGCTTCACACGTCTGTTCTGTTCATTTTTAACAAACTGTAAAAACCACAAGGTGCTAAAACGAGGCTTCTTTTGCATCATACTCGATCAGAAAACTGATAATAAGGCTCATTGTTGGCCGAGCTAAATACATGTTCATGTTTTTTTCTGGTATTTTTGTCTCTGGCAGAGAAGAGAAAAGGGAGTTGCAGAATTTAAAAAAAACAAAATCAGTGATTTAGCTGTTGTTATTGTGCACGTTGTAGAGTCACTGTAAAGAAAAATTAACAAAATGTACTAGTTTATTATTTGGTCGAATAATATAGATGGAAAAGTATTTCGAGAGTAAAATTATGATACTGTGAAAACAAAGTTTTTATGATAAAAAAAAAACAAAACTAAACAAAAAAGGCTGGATATTATCCAACTACAGAAGCCCTGAGTCACAAACAAAAAAAAATGTGTGTACTTTAAAAATATATATATCATCTTGTTATATCAAGATAATGATCTCATTATTTTGAGATAACATTATATTGTCTCAGATAAGAAGACTAAACTGCTTGGACACAGAGGGAAACTTTGGGAGGAACCAGCTACTAGATGGTTCCATTAGTCTTTCGCACCTATAGTGGATTCCCACCCATGTGACCCCTCCTAGCATGGTCGCCATAGTGACAGTCTACCCTCCCTCTCCCCGTATGTAGTCAGTCACAAAAATTCCTAATTTAGTTGTAAATTATTCTTAGATCAGTTCTGATGTAATTGTGTTTAGTCAAATATTAGTTCAGCTTTAGTTTATTTTATTTATTTATTTTTTATTTATTTTTTACAAAGCTAGCTCTAGTTTAGCCTCAATGTTCACAGCAATACATTTTAAAGACATCTATGCTAAATAGGTTTTCTATTTCAACAATCAAGTACTTTTGAAAAATATGTATTTTAATACTTTTTAGGTCCAACCCTAATTAGATAATTTTCCACATTTCAGTAGTAGTATGTCCACTCAGTGCTGCAGCTTTCACAGCAGTTCCAGGGTTCCTTTCACTACTGACTAGACTGGATCAGGCTAATGCTAATGTTTGCTAGTGCACACAAACCTGTTGGATTTCTTTGATAACAGAAAATTCATGCATTTTACTCCAACACCAAACTATATTTACAGAGAACTCATTTAATTACTTTCAGGAGTGCAATTTACCTGATCCATAATGAAGACTGCAAAGCCACATGTGGAGCGTTAGACGCCAAACACTGTCATCAGAGTTTTGTCTGTTAATTACAGACCACTTGTTTCTCTGTGTTGTTTCTTTTGGGATACGATATAAGACTATTCCTTTAGCAGGATCATGTTTTTGATTCCATCCGACTATACAACAACACTCAGACATTGTTGGTTTCTTGAGACTAATGTTACTGGAGGTTCAGTAGTTAGCATTAGCAGCGTCAAAATGGAGGCGCTCTATGATGTGACGACAAGTGGGAATCCCCTGTCAGGACCGCTATGAGCCTCTACCAGTTTCCTTTGGCTTCGCCCTGCCCAGACATAGTTCATCATCTTTGGGGTCTGATCACACACACTTATGCTCCACCTCCTGACAGAGTGGCACTCCCAGACCACATGAGACCAGGATCCCACCTCAACCATCGTCTGCTGGCCCTCACTTTCACTGCACCATGGGGTTTCTGGGAGACACAGAAATAAATAAGTGACAAATAAATAGGTGAAATAAATAAATATGTGATTCAGAAATAGAGGAAAAAATGTAAAAGAGGAAATACTGAAAAAAAAAAGAAAATAGAAAGCAATGCAGAAATACATGCAGGGCTAAAAAATTAAAAAAGGAAAAATATAAAGAAGTGGTACCTAAATAGTTTAATCAAGCATTTTTTTTTTTTAATATTTCTTTCAATATTTTTTTTAAATTATGGCAGGTTCAGTCCTCCATAGATGACTGATATTTATCACAAAAATAACAGCATATTTCAACAGTCCTCTAACATGGAGAGCTCACGTCCAAATGTCATTAATCCAACAAATAATAGAAATAAAAAGACACAAATAAAACAGAACTGTAAATATTACACATATTCTGGCTGAGTTCTTACATTAAGTTTTCCTAACTAGGGGACAGGTGTTGTGTGAAGTTCTGAAAGTGACCATATTTGGGCACAAGTTTAGTTGACACCCCCCCTCTCTCTCTCTCTCTCTCTCTTCAGACATAGTTTTATTTTGACATTATAGAATATCACCTCTTCAAATCCTGAACCATCTATAAACACCACCTCCACCTCTGTGCCTTCAGGTACCTTCATCACCTCAGACAAGCCCATGGACCATCAGCTACATCACTAAGTCACACTCCCCCCCCCCCCCCCCCCCCACACACACACACACACACAAACACCTCAGACCATATCACTAAAGCTGAAACAAGGTTAATATTTGTTATTCTGTGTGTATTTATTTATTCATTCTTAGGCATAAAAAGTGCACTTTTGATGTAAGTATGATCACAAGGATATTTGTTGGAAAAGGCTTCAACTTTAAGAGCATCCCTGAGGTGAAAAATAGCTGCTCACCTCCCAAATCTGACTTTCAAAGATTCAGTTTATAATGAAACACATTTTTGTGACAGTTGTTTGACTGTAGATGTGGTTAATAGGTTCTAACAAAACTGTAACATAACTCACTTGAAGTTTGATGACATTTACAAAGTAAGGTTGCACCAATCTGAGATCACTTTAGCCAGATTAGTGATCTGTAAAAGCAAATGACCCTTCCCTTTTACATTTTTGCAACATGGGCTATGTCATCCATGCCAAGAAGTTAATGGAGTTGTTGCAAACACAGGGAAGCAGCACGGACCAAAGTAAGGGGTCTGTGATTTGGAGGTGCATCAACTTTCAGAATCTGAATTCTTTATTTGTCACGTGTGGATGAGCATCTGTAATGCCTGCAAAGTGAACGTTGCCAGGAACAGTGGTAACACTGCCAAATACAACACAACAAATATAATTAAGCACCTGCAGAAGCACCAGGGAAAGGAGCATGAGCAATTCCAGCAGCTCAACAGATCAAAAGGAGCCGTCGCTGCTGTAGGTAGAACAGTCAACAATGGTAGAACTTCTACAAAGAATCAACTGATGCACAAATAACCAGCATCGGAACTGAAAAAGTCAGATTGTTGCATCTCTATTACAAAAACAGCACACTAGTAGTCAGCATTAGATGACCTCTGACCCCTGTGGCTCTCTCTTTTTCTGTCTCTTTTGTCCAAATATGGACACCTTCGACTCCAACAAGTCAAACCGTAAACAACTGACTCCAAAACTGCAGTTGAGGTGATGCACTGTAAATAAAATATAAATAAAGGTATTTTAAAGTAAGGTGATCATATTTTGACCACACTTAGCTCCATCTTTAGATACTTGATCTAAATACTGTAGTATTCTGTGCAGTCAGCGACACAGAATTTTGTATTTTTTTTTTAAACATTAAACCAAGAAGACATTTTTGACTCATTCATGGGTTATTATGTTATTATTTTACTGTAGATCATATTGGTCTGTATGTGCCGCCTGAACTTAATAACTTCTTAATAACTCTAGAATAATTTTTGCACTTTGTAAATTCCTACAGTGGCCCAGATTGTAATCTTTGGTGGGCTAGTTGTGGCCCATGGGCCATATGTTTGTCACCCCTGTTATAGTGGGTCTATGGACAGGTCTGTCTGTTCCCACATCCATAAGCTGCTGTGGATCACTGCCGTACTGTCCCATATATCAGCGGAAATCACAAAATATTTTCTTCCAGTGGGACTTGGAACTTTTCTGACTGCACGAACAGTCACAGCATTGGACATGGAAACTGTGCTTGTGCCAATAAATACACATTTAATGAGTTTTTCCCGTGAAAAACGATGAAAACTGGACATTTTCACAAATGAATAAAAACCGACCAGATGCTCAGGACAGGACACGATGAGAGGACAAAAGAGGACATCAGCCTAGTCTAAAGTAATATAGAAAAAATAACCTGTATAAAGCTATTATTTCATTAATCATTAGCAAAATAACACGCCCAGGCAAACTTCAGGTCAAAGGGCACCAACATCAAACACTTTGCTGAGGACAGAAGATAAAGAATGAATAAACACAGACTTAAATAAACATATTAGCATAGCAACATTAACATGAACCACTAATAGCACATAGCCTTCTGTAAAACACTGCACTTTTACTCCATTACAGGCCATTAGGGAGATTGGAGAGCACTGATATTTAATGATAGAATCTGTCTGTAAAAGGAGAACATACAATAAACTAAAGACAGATTACATCTCAAATTTCACCCTAAGCACCTGTTTGATCAGATGTGGATTTGAGAAACAGTGTCATGATTTGGACTCACTTTGCTGCCTCAGGACTGGGATGATCTAGCATTAATGAGCTATAAATCCTGAACACTAAAAGAAAATACTAGTAGAAAACCATGTCAACGTATCCATATGTGACCTGAAAATGGATGGTGCAGCAGAAATGAAAAGCTTTGGGTGGAACTGAATTATACAGAAATGCTTTGGAAGGACATTTTAGGCAGACACATAAACATGCTCAGATCAAATGGTTATTTAAAGAAAAAGGATGGACTCAAATATGTCTAACTCAGTGGACAGAGTTCAGAAGCAAAGCAAAAAGGGCTTCACATCACTTACAAAGGGCTAAAGTTCACAGACTTTTACCATAAAGAACTATATACGACTGTATTTTAATATTTTAATAAATAAATTATGAATTTCATAGTTTTTCCCTCTCTTTGTTTAATTGCGTTCCCTTGGTGTACAGTAGTGTTGGGTTTTGCTGTCATATTTTTTGTCATATTTATGTAGAAAAAGAAAATTACCAAGGGTTTGTCCACTTATTCTTGCAAGTGAATATCTAATTATGTTATTTTCTGTGAAGTGAGTAGAGGTTTGCCTTATTATATTTGTGTAAACGGCTTGAATCTAAATTATGGAGTAAAGAGAAAAACACCCAGAAACATGAAGCTGCGTCTGGTAAAACAAAAATCAAAATCTCGTGCTTTTGACCAATTTTGCTTCATTTAATGAACAGAAAAGGGGTGCGGACGAAAAAAAAAGGAAATATATTAGCATGGACTTAAGCAAAGCCCGAACGGGGGGTGCGGACGAAAAAAAAAGGAAATATATTAGCATGGACTTAAGCAAAGCCCAACAAAAAAAAAGGGGGGGGGGGTGCGGACGAAAAAAAAAAAAAAAAAAAAAAAAAAAAGAGATTCAGGGGCTACTTTCTGTTTCACCAGCAGCGATATGGAATTAGCATTGTGCATCAGTCATCTGTCACCGCTTCAAACAAAACTGACAAACTGAGTTTCCCTGTTTGAGCTTTTTCAACAAGAGGTTCATCATTAATTCAGAGCCATTTCACATAAATCATCATGATTTAAGTGATTTACCGGATGCGAGTTCACAATTTATCAATGTGTTGGAAACGTTCCAAGCTTCAAATTTCGCAGCCTGTCATGATAAAATTGATTCTGCAGCTGTGGCAGATGTCATTACTTTTTTAGTGTGGTCCATGCAGTATTAACAAGTGTTACATAACCCTAATCAGAGAAGTAAAGTGAGGCTTTGAGAAACCTCCACACCGCCGAGCAATTTCTCGTTAATCTTTAATTAAGCATAAGGTGCAGTGTTGATTCATCCTTTCTCGACAAGTGCTATTTTCAGCCGGCTTCGCCCACTCTTACCCTCTCTTGGGAGGCAGAGGGTGCTTTAAAAGCAAAGGAAGAGGCTACCAAACATTCTTGTCAAAGTTAAATTAGATTGAGTACAGCCATTTCAAAGTGGGTGCTTGTTTTGATTGTGGACATGCAAGCTAAGCAATAATGAAAATGTCTGCTACATGACAATCTATGCTCTTGATACTATGATAAGGACTTTGAAAATCTCATTAGAGATGATTCAGGAGGATATTCAATTAAACATATGCCATTAACCCACAACGACACTTCATCCATGTTCTTTAGGGACTTGTCTGCTCTGATGTGACTACCACCATCTTCCCGTTGTGTACTTTATAACCCTGTGCCTCAGCATGTTTTAAACATTTTCACATTTCTCACAGTAACATGAGGACGATATATCACCTCCTCTGAAAGCCTGCACCAGTACACTACCTCCTTTGCAATTCAGAGTGAAATGTGTGGAAAGTACAGCGCCGTGCTCACTGTATGTATAGTCGCTGGAAACAATCTCGTAACATCAACAGTGTACGCTCAAACACTGATTCCCTGCACTGCTTGTGACACATGCACAGAAACCAGAGTGCTATCTATAAATCTTCTTGTCAAACTCTAAAGTAACAATTATCCTGTTACAATCTGGATCTCAGCTCATGCACGCAGCACTTCTACTGAAGAAACAGGACTGGAACAAACTGACGAATCCACAGCCTGTAATTGGGCAAAACAGGCTAACTTTTTGACAGTGACAAAGTGGACAAAGACAAAGGGGGAAACAATTACGGTGAACCTATCCTAGGTGTACCATTGTCATCGGATCACAGGTTGGACAGGGTTTCAGATCTATTACATAATGAACTGAAGGGTGGGAGTCCAAGTACAACACCACTTAAGCACATGTTGGGAAACAAAAGAACACAAAGTTCTCAGGAAGTTACAGAACCGAAAGGAAAAAAAAAAAAAAAAAAAGATGACGAATTAGGTAGTAAAAACAACAAAGCACACACTGCTCTTAAAGGGAATTAGATTGATTGTGACAAATTCAGCTGCTCACTCAGGAACTAAAGTGTCTTTTAGGGTGTTTTCAGACTGGGTATCTAGATCTGTGCTGTCCTTCGATACGATCACACCTTTTCCAAAGATGTTGCTTTCACCAGCACATACCACAGCCTGTGCCCGAGAATGAGTGGGTGTTCCAAGGCCAAAACAGTAGGCAGCATTCTGGAAGCACGTCTGTAGCTATCCAAGAAATGCAAACGTGACAAATCTTTATGTCATCGACAAAGCCAATGGAGGCAAGACAGGCAATACTTTTCTGATAGCCTGTTTGAGGCAAAGCGGAAGAGCAACCATGGATGTCCCTGTCCCAGTTTGGCCCATAAGGTGAACCCGTATTACACAAATCTGAGGTTTTTTCAAGTGATTTTCATGGTGATTAGGTCACTTCTAGCCTCTGCTACAGACTGCCTTCACACTGGTTCTACAGTCTGCACCAATGACTACTTTCACTGCAGGCCTCGGATATGGAAGTCATGCGTGGAATGTTTGCATTCACATTGGGGAACGTTGGGGTCCAACGTATTGGCTGCCCAGTCTGAAAATGGTCTTAGGGTTGAGGTGATTTTCCTACCACTTCGAAATAGATCATGCATTTAACGAGGCATTGTCTAGGCCTTTGACATGTCAGTGTGAAAATTCATCTTTAGCATGATTCAATGTGAAGCACTTTATTGAAATTTTATAATCAGTTTATTTTATATAATGTATTTTTTCACCCTGTCTTCAAATTGTACTTTAATTTTTAATCAATGTGAAGCACTTTGGGCTACAAATAAAGATTATTATTATTATTATTATTATTATTATAACTTTTAACAATACTGTTTTTAATGATTTCAGGTTTCATTGTTGAATATTGTACAAATGATCAATTATTTCCTCTTATTTGATTTGCTGACACATTATTTACCAGCTGTCTCTCCAGTCGTCACATTTCAATTAACCAGTGACAGCAAAATCTACTTACAGTTGGAATTTGATATTAGTTTTGGATGGGAGCTGTGTTGTATTCTCAGTGTTAGTCCAATATTTCAGCAGACCTGTTTTATTCTCTGAACTTCGATGACGCTGCAGAGCCCTGGTTAACCTGTGTGGCACATTATGAACGAGTAAAATCAGTCATTTGTTTGGTTTAGTTTAGTTACCATAACCTCCTCATGCTATAAACCAGAACACAGAGATTTCCCAACATACATGTGTTACTGTACTTAATGAAGAATCGAATAAAATACTTCCTGCCAGTATGTTGAAGCTGTATTTAATGTTTTATACATAGTTTGCAGAAGCCTGTTCAAACATGACTCTTCTCATTAACTCATGTCCAGGAGAAAGATTAAAGTCACAGTGACAAAACCTGCAGGTTGATTATGTAACAAGACTGCTCCATGAATACCGTCTCTCAAATTGCAACACATAACCACAAGCGCACAACTGATATATCCATTAACTCAAATGTTTAGTTTGCATCCAAATGATCCAGATTTCCCTAAACCAGTTCAAGTAATCAGTCCACATCTGACTGGATCAGCCTGATCCACATACAAACATTTCCAGATGGTCAAATCCAGATAACCAGGGCTATAAATGAGCCAACATGTAACACCAGGCTGTTAGATCAGTCAAGTGTTCATATAATAATACAGAGTAGTGTTGCCACTAACAATTAATCTTTCAATAAGTTTCTCATTCTCTTAGTTATTTTGTTGTGTTAATTTTATTTTAAATATAACTCAAGGGTGATGTCGCGTAGAGCATCCTCCATATTTAATTGTGTAGAATTAAAAAATTTTTTAATCTTTATTTTGAACATGCTTCATGCAAGTCATGTAGCATATAATAAAACATAACATATAATAAAAATAATAAAGATAAGGCTACCACACAGCTGTCAATATGGAACAAATAAACGCAGTTCATTTAGATATTATTTACACACAAAAGGAGAAAAAAAATCACTCAATTATTTGTATGATGTAAAACACATGCTATCCACCATCCATGTTCGTATTCTTCTTTGCATTGATTGTTCTTAGTAGTTTTGATTCTAATTCCAGTTAGAGCGCCCCTAGTGGTGGAAGAAAAACCCACAGAATAACCGCACCTTTGAATAAGTTTCAAGTTTTATTTGTCACATGCTGATTGTACATGTACATTGGCAGTGAAATGAAAGTGACGTCGAGAGATGTGCAAAGAATACAGATATAAATATTATATAATAAATTTAAAAAATACTATAGGTAAAAAGAAAAAGTAAAAATAAGATAGAAGTAAATACATTTAAACTGTACAGGTAAGTAAGGTAAAATAAAGAAATAAAAATAAAATAAAATAAAAAAGTAAATAAATATAACACCTATGTACAAATAAACAAGTATACAGGTAGACGGAGTAAAAAAAAAAAAAACAGGTAAAGTGACTTGTGTGTGATAGGTAGTGGATGTGTACTGAGGTGTGTACAGTCGTCATGGTTCAAAACATATGAAAAAAAGTAGCGGCTTATAGTCCAGAAAATACGGTACATCTGATTCAGATTTGAACTCTTAGACGGTGTTGGTCTTAAGGTAATTTACAGCTGTTTAAGAACAGCCTAGTGTTATTCTACTTAAATGAAGTTAAAACATGTGGGTGGATTAAGCCCAGATCCCATGTGCCCCAGTGGCCACCGTCCTTGTCTAAACAGCACAGCAGTAGCATGTCTGTGTTTTGACATTGTTTGCCCTCTCCTTTGCAGTGTCATGTATCTGTTGTACTGTTTAACTTTTGCTTATTGGCTGCCAGCGGTGCTTACCACCAAGCAAACACAATATACAGCCAGTGTTTGCTGAGGCTGTGATTGATGAAAGGTAAACACTGATGCTTTTGCACTCAGGATTATGTCCATACATCATGTGGTTACAGTTCTGGCTCAGATAATCATGTGACTACGGCTCGACAACAGATTTCTGGGTAATGCAGTGTCTTTAGAGTGATTTTTGTGGCCGATGTTAAGAGTCGAACTAACACGGTCCAACAGGCTCAGCTGCTTCACTACCATCTGGGTCACCTCGGTCCGTCGCCCATGGTAACGACACCCACCTACCTGCTCTGCCTCTATGGTAACCCCCATTTTCCCATCAGAGCTGCTGAGCTGCTCTTACATTGGTCACATGTATTTTCTTTTATCACTTTTGCGAGTTTCTGGAAGGAGAGTGGGTTGCCTGCTGGGAACTGAGCTGAAACATTTTTCATGTGATTATCAGCTGAAGGTGTGATGTCACGCTAAAAGCAGAAGAGCAACTGGCTTTTATGGAGTATTGCATCATGTCTTCAGAAGCATCAAGTAAAGTTTAACATATTAGTAACAAATGCCGCTAGAAAAAAAAACAAACCCTGACAATCACACCTTTTTTTTGCCTATTGTAAGTAAATGGGAAGGGGTTTTTTTTATCCTAAAAAATTTTAACTTTGACCTACCTTTCTCGCAATGTAATGGCATCTATTCTGAATCACTGGCATTCTATGAAGCCAATTTGGTATGAATTCAACTGATAGTTTTGCTGCTAAAATGTTAAAAAAAACAAACTGATCCAAAAACAATACCCTTATAATAATAGATCTGTTTGGCTCACATGATGCTCTGTTAGGTTTTCAGTTCAATTCAATTTATTTTAAGCACACAAAATCATCAATACATCAATCAACATGGTCAACAATTTTTTTTTTTTTACTCGAAAAGGAGTGGGAAGAAATAAAACTTATAAACTCCCACCCCTCTATTACAAACCAATAATCAATTAGATTCTGCTTCCTATGCCCCTACACACCTCATATCCACCCCCATCAACACAAGCATCCATAGACATTAATCAACACATTGTCACCTCATACAATCTGATTTATACAATAAGTTTAGTTCAGTTGAATCCTCTTTGAATATGTAACAAACAAAACAATGCCACTCTTTCCCTACACTGAAAAATGTAAAACATTGAATTGACTTTAAAAATCTTCAATTTTGACTTTTTATCTCATAATTTAGACTTTTTATCACATAATTTTGACTTTTTATCTCATAATTTAGACTTTTTATCTCATAATTTAGACTTTTTATCTCATAATTTTGACTTTTTATCACATAATTTTGACTTTTTATCTCATAATTTTGACTTTTTATCACATAATTTTGACTTTTTATCTCATAATTTAGACTTTTTATCTCATAATTTTGACTTTTTATCTCATAATTTTGACTTTTTATCACATAATTTTGACTTTTTATCTCATAATTTTGACTTTTTAATCACATCATTTTGACTTTTTATCTTTAGTTTAGTCATTTTATTTCAAATATGTCAAGCACAAAAACATTTGATCTTTCAAAAGCCAATAATTGATAACATAACAAGACAAAGACAATGTAGAATTTTTTTTTAAATCATTATTTTTCATTCACTTTTCATTCTCCTCTTTCCTTCTATCTGCTTATTTAACCCAGTTCAGACCAGAGATTCACAATGAGGCCAAATGCAAATTGTAGAGCACTGATCTACAATTTCTTGACACATTACCACTACCTGTGCCTTCCCTCCTCTTCCTCCTCTTCCTACTACTACTACTAAAACTTTGGGCTGCTCCCTTTATGGGTCAGCACAGCAAAACATCTTCTTCCATCTGGGCTTGTGCCCTGCATCTTCTTCTCACACACTACCTACCTGAATGTCCTTGACAATAAACATCATCTTGGGTCTTCCTCTTCCACCTGCTTGGTAACATCATCTTCATCACCATTCTACCAATATAACATAATATATAACTGTAACTCCACAGACTCATAACATTATATCGTAAACTGACAAACATATGTGAAAATGATGCCTTCAGAACAAATAATTACTAATTTTCATTTTATATTTATTACATCATCAGATAAAATACCAAACTTTTATGCATTTCCTTCCTGTTACTCATGTATACTTTGATGTTGATACTGTTTGGTGTCATGAACATCTGTCAATGTAATTTCAATAACTTCATTAAATTCTAATATATGACAATCACATTTATACAAACAAGGGGCTGTTAGAGAAACTAGACCTGAATGCACAATGCACAGGTTCAGTGTAGAGAAAGGAGAAAAACAACAATAAAAAAAGTATATGACAGTCCCACAGGGTCAAAAGGTTAACTGGGTCTGGAAGGTTTTTGCTTTAGTGTAAAGGTAAAAAAGAGCAATACAATCTCATCATTTTAGATCAGACAGCCCATCTTCAAAAGGGTCAAAGCACTAATAAGTCTGACTGAAGTGAACCTCCAACTATGAAAGGGAAGTTGTTGTTTTATTTTTAATAATTTTTTTCAGGTAATTGGTATAAAATGCAATACAGGTTTGGTACATTTTTAAAGAAAGTTGACATTTTAAGTTTTACATTTCTGATACACCAATAATAGAGATTAATCTAGTACTTGTATGTATGTATCTGTATCCAGAAATGTTATTGTGTGTTTTTTTATTAATACAAATTTCAACTATGAGCAGAGAGAAGAAAAAAAACCACACAAATAATAATAATAATAATAAAAAAAGTATCTCAAAACAAATCCAGGTTATTATTTATCTTGCCTGAATATCGGTAATGTGAAATGTATTCTTCAGCTCATGTTGATCAGTTTTCTGCACCACAAACAAACAGTTTAGTGACAGTTGTATCAGACAGAAACCAACTAGTGCTCTGCTCACCACACAAACCATATATCTAATCTGTAAAGTTTCAGTTAAACTGAGAACAGCTGATGTGAAAAGGTTTGACAATGCTGATTTGTCATGTCCTACTATAAACATGTTAGTAATTTGTGGCCCCGAGGCATTAATGAATACTGTATGAGGGAGATAATCTCATAAACAGCAACGACAGAGTTGGAAATCAGATATTTTGTGTAGAACCGAGTCTTAAATTAACATCTCATAGAATATTTATTAATCAGATTATCTCCCAAGTGGCCATTTGAACAATTTAAAAATCTCTTTAATGTTTTTGATCAGTCAGTAATGCCATATGTTGGGTTTCATTCACACTTCAGTAAAATATAAAACAGATTCATATTCAGGATGTATATACTGTGTTCTATTTATATACATGTTTATTTATTTTTAAGATTCAATTTAAGCAGAAACCGTATCTGGAGCAGTGAGTTTCTGCAGTTAAATACCACTAATATACACCATAATGTTAAAATGTGTAACTTGGAAGCAGATATAAATATATTTACAACCTGATTTTCGTCGGTTGTCTGTTTCGTCTGTTTAGCTTGTTTCAGTCTGAAAACTGAACCGGGTGTACATATACTCATACCTCTTTATTTAACATAAACTTTGTATAATTAAGGACATGGCTGCTGAGCTTGACATAACATAGTGAGGTTGATGCTACCTAGCATGGAGAGGCTAAGTCACGCTCTTCTACTTCCGGTCCATGGGTGCTTAGCTCGCGAAAATTAGAATGGGTGTGAATCAAGCCAAATTCTGATTCCGTCTGAGAAGTGCTTTGACTTTCACATATGATAGCGGTTAATAAGAAATATTTGATGTAGCATAGGCAGACCACCCGTTTTTGATGGGACGCAAACGTGGCATTAGGTATTAAGAGACTACAATGCGTCGCATTTGTGACGTCACACTCCGCTCGACTGTGGTGAAGAGTCTGTGGTGACGTCACATACGCGCCAGACGTGTAGTCCAAATTATTAACTGGATTTACTCACAAATGAATCAGCCGTTGGTTAACCGAAGCCGTTGAAACACACATCAATAATTATCATTTATTATAAGGTACAACATGTGTGTGATTCAGGGCACATGACAAACCAGATACGATTTTAGCATTTTATTTCCCATTGAATAACATTAATTTTCCGATCTCAGGCCCTACATGCAGAGTGCTTGTGTATTGAATGGAAAAACGTTTCTCTAACAGGTAGGTCAGCGATGTTCAAGGGGTTACACTAATAAGACTGACAAAGAACTCTGGCAGGAAGGCCTAATTTACTGAAGATTAACTGCAATAAACTGAAATTTAGCCAAATTAGCTGGTGTTAGCATTAACTATATAGTCTGTCTACTAGCCTGCTAATTAGCTCAGATAGATGTTATTAGTGTGATGATACATTCCACTGTTATGAACTGCAACTGTATGTGTTAACATTTATTATGAATTTGAAATTACCTGATTGTGTTTATGGATTTTGTACTGTCACATCTGTTTAGTTTGAAAACAGTCCCACAGGGTCAAAGGGTTAACTGGGTCTGGAAGGTTTTTGCTTTAGCGTAAAGGTAAGAAAGAGCAATACAGTGTTCTCATCATTTTAGATCAGACAGCCCATCTTCAAAAGGGTCAAAGCACTAATAAGTCTGACTGAAGTGAACCTCCAAGTATGAAAGGGAAGTTGTTTTATTTTGTTTGACTGCAATAAACTGTGAAATTTAGCCAAATTAGCTGATGTTAGCATTAACTATATAGTCTGTCTACTAGCCTGCTAATTAGCTCAGATAGCTGTTATTAGTGTGATGATACATTCCACTGTTATGAACTGCAACTGTACGTGTTAACATTTATTATGGATTACCTGATTGTGTTTATGGATTTTGTACTGTCACATCTGTTTAGTTTGAAAAAATTATTCTGAGACTGTAAGGAGTAAAAATATTTATGCAAAAATGTAGAAAGTAAAAGTAAGAAGTTACCAGAAAAATAAATACTCAGATACCTAAAAAAATCTACTTAAATACAGTAATGAAGTACTTCTACTTAGTTCTTCCCACCTCTGAACCTGATAGACCTCTGGGTTCATCAAAATCGGAGCTTCTTATCTCTGTGTCAGCTCTGGAGACGACAGAGGAAAGTGGATGAAAGTGGACAGTAAACACACCATGAAGAGGATTTAATGGCGAGATCTGCTGTGAACATCTTCCTGACAGATCGCTGGTCAGTGTCATCAGCTCATCAAGGCTCAGGTAGAAGAGGATTAAACCCTGAAGTCTGGAAAACTGTTCAGCTCCAAACTTTTCAGATAAACCCTCACAGCTCTGTTACAGTCATTACTTGGATCATTCGTTAGCTGGGTCTTTGGTAAGTAGAGGTACCACTGTACAATGTAATTCCATAAGATCAGTGTCATAAAACAGAAACTTTGTGCTTCAGTCAAACAAAAACTTGGTTGTCGTGGCGACAGCTGTCAGCACTGAGTCCCACATGAAGACTTCTGTACATCCAAAATAATGTCTGTGAGACTGTGAGTTACTCAGAGACCCCGCAGAGACGCCATGAATAAGACATGAGCACAACACAGGGAAAGTTGTTGGTTTAGTGGAGATGGAGCCACTTCTATCTGACCTAGATTTGAAGGCAGAGTAATTTGGGCTAATGTGCTTCCGTCTGTCTTTACTTTCATTTTCAGCATCACTGGGAATTTATTCAGAGACTTTTACTCTTAACAACCACACTTGACAACACCAGGAAGGAAAACCTGAAGCAGTAAATGCAAATTAAAGAAGACTAGTGACACTGATTTTATTTACTAATATCCCTCTGTTCCTCAGGTCCAGGCTGAATAATGGAGGGTTTCCTCTTTTGAACATGTAAACCACTGAGTGTTTCCAAAATATCTGAAGCACTGGGTTTAGAAGGAACTGTTTGTTTATACAGTGGACGTGGTTCACATAGTTTACAAATGGAACCGGATGCTGATTGGTGGAAGGCGATTACAGTAGATTGAGAGGAATTCATGTTATGTTGCAGTGACACTAAAACAAACTGTGGAGTCTGGAAAAATGATTGGATGCTTTTTCCTTCTACTATTGCTTTTAGAAATGGAATTAAAGTCAATATAATCCACAGTTCTTTCCTCTGAAGTGACACATACACATATTATATCTTGTGTAGATAAATGTTCTCATTTCAAATATCGGTCAATATATTGGTTATCAGCTAATACCCTCCAATATCAGCATCAGCCCCAAAAATCTAATATTGGTCAGGTTCTACTATTAGTTTATTTGCCTTTTTAGGTCATTTATCCAGTCCGCCGCTTTCATCTTCTTTCATCTTTGTTGTTTTTGTCTCATTAAATCTGTTTTTCATCATAAAACTGATGTAATCCAGATTATTTGCTAATTTCCACCAGTCAATTTGTCAAACAAATTGTTTTCTTCAGCCAGTTCCAGATCATGATTACAGACGCTTTATTCTTATTTTTCCAGAGAACGCTGTATTTTCTCAGCCTCATATGTTGCTTTTATCTCGACAGGTTTTTTTTTCTTCTTCTGATCTTTTCTCTGATTGTGTTGTTTTTTTAATTGATTCCATCTTTAGTATCACTTTCATATTTTTGTTCGCATTTATGTGTCTTTACATCTTTTGAATCATTTAAATTTTTTACTTTTCATTTTTTAAAATCTTTTATCCCATTTATGTCTTGTTTCATCCTTGTTCTCATCTTTTTTTAATAGGATATATATATATATATATATATATATATATATATATATATATATATATATATAATTTCCTCCCCATATTTTAACATCATATTAACCTTTATGCATCGTAGCTGTCATGGGTGTGAATTACAAATTTCATCAAATTTTTCTTTAGAATATGAAGAATAAGAAAAGCACTCTGAGAGTGCAGACCTCCGCCAAGGTAGCACCCCCCCCCCCTCCCACACACACACACAAACACACACACACACACACACATTTCAAAGTGATCCAGAATCCAAAATATAATCATTTGTTCCTCATGACACATACATTTAATCAAAATCCATCCATAAATGTTTGACTTATCTTGACACCCCCCCCCCCCCCACCACCACCACCAGATCACCATCCAAATCTAATAATTTCCAGATCTCCTCATTATCAACCTACCCTGAAAATTTCATCAATATCCATCGATAAGTGTTTGAGTGATCTTGCTAACTAACAGACAAACAAACTCAGGCTAAAGCATAACCTCCTTGGTGGAAAATAAGAAATAAATAAGAAAAATGTTAGTGTGATGGTTTGTTCTTTACATTCTTTGTCTGAAGGGGTTCAGTGTTTTTTACTTATAGTTCAAGTTGATGTAATACAAAAAAAAAATTGTAAATAAGTTAAAAACAAATACTCACAAATTGTAAAAAAAAATTTAACACTTTAAAAGGGATGGGGTAATAATTAACAATACCTGTAAAGGCTGAGGTAATAAGTCACAATACCAATGAGGGACAGGGCAATAAGCTACAATACCTGTAAGGGGTGGGGTTTGTTGTGGCTGGCAGCACTTTTATCATTTTCAACTATATTTTCATTTTGTCGTCTTTGATCTCAGTTCAGTTTTTTTCATCCCGTTATTCTTTTTTTTTTCTTAACCAGGACATTCTTCTCTTATTACACATTTTATATTGTTTCCATATTTTTAAATGAGTTTAATCTTGTTGCATCTTCATCGTCTCATAAAGCCTGTTTTTAAATAGTTCCAGTTCCAGATGTTAATTACAGACTCTTTCTTCATATTTTTCCAGAGAACTCTGTATTTTTCCAGTGTTATGTTGTCTTTGGCCAGATGCGTTCTTCTTCAGACACTTGGTCTGATTTGTTTAGATCACGACACTTGCTCCGTGTGGGTGGGTGGGGTGGGGGGAGTGCTTGCAACGCCGGGTGTGGGAGGTATTTTTCCACAGTCTCCAGGGAGGCAGCGGTGCAAATTGGACATAAACAGATATGATGGTTGATTGCTTCCTGGATCACCGTGCGAAAGTCCAGGGGTCAAAAGGTCATGACCGGAGCTGGTTTGGGTGCTGATGTGGGCGGTGAAGGCGGGAGGGGAGTTGGTTAAAGGTGACCGCCTTCACTCCTCCATCATATCACAAGGCTTAAAAATTAAATGTAGGTCATCAGGTCGATGGGATCACATGATTTTTTGCAAACGCATAAACAGAAGAATCATTTTCCTGAATTGATGGAAGCGAAAGGACATGAGGGGGAAGTGATTTAAACAGGCCATTAAAACACACACACACATACACATCAACGCTGACATTATGACCCAACGCCGCCCGCCAAAACATGACCATGATGCTTGACCAATGAGCCGGCGTTGGTCAAACCTCGAACACGACCAGGTCCATTTCGTGTCTCATAATGAGACTCAGAAGCATCTGGAAATGGTTCAGGTTGTGTTTGTTGTGGGTTCTCCCTCCCAGTGGTTAGATAATGGGATGTCTTCATCAATATTCGATAACTCTGAGTTCCAGGGTGGGTGTGGGTGGGGGTGAGAGGGGTCAATGTGTAACTAACAACTGCATGGATTATTACCTTCTGAACACAAACTACTACTGATCCAGAGGCAACACAAGAAAGAAAAACAACATATTATTAGGAATATTAACTAAAGTTCACAAAGAAAATGTTAAAAATAATCATCCAACTTATACTCATGAGGTAAACGTGTAATTATTCAAGGCCATAACTGATAATTTAGATAAAAATTGAAGAAGGATTGGAGCCATATTAAGGATAAAATCATTAATTCATTTAAGAGAACAGTTAAACACAAGGTGCATTTGGGTGAGCTGGGAATTTGGACAACTCTGGTAATATTAAGCATTTTACTCATTTTATTTATTTATTTTTAGTAAAAAATATAATACAATTACTTATTTTGGCTGCTTTCATTTATATTTTTAATAGTCAGTTTCATATGATGCACAGATTGGATGATGCTTTTAATTTCATTGTACTTGTTACAATGATCATAAAGACTTTCAGCATTTTGACTTAAGGTTAATTTCATTGAGTTAATGGGGTTCATTAAAAAAAAATAAAAAATTAGTTGGCTACTTAAATAAATTTGAATGACATAAAACAGAAATCTTCTTAAAATGTTACCAAAACTTAAACAAGATGTTTGAAGATGAAACTATTATATGAATGTATTTATTGTGTTTTATATTTCAGCACTAATTCTCATTTATTTTGTATTTGTAGTGAGGATAAAGTGGGATCAGAAAATGTATTATTTAAATTCCTAAACCTCTGAAATGTGGGTATACTTGTAGGTGTTTCAACTGTTCCTATATTTCTACAAATTATGGAAATATGGATTACAAATGATCCACAGTGGTGATCATGTTGAAATCTAACATGGCCGCCACACCAGGTGCAATTTCTTGTGGCCACTGGATTCAAAATTGTTAATATAATAAACTTTATTTATATAGTACTTTTCATTCATGGTATATGTAACACAAAGTGCTTTATATCAGACCCCCCATTATCCTGCAATTGTTGGAACAAGTTAAAAGACTCACAGAGTTAAAAACAAAAACATAGATAAATAAATAATACTAATAAAATAAAAGTAAATACATAAATATAGCAGAATTTAATAATGTTGAGAGGAAAATTTGACTAAAAGCCAAGTTAAAGAGTTGAATTCACCCTTAAAAATATGAACACTGGCAGCGGACCTCAGACACTCAGGTTTACTGCTCCATAGTTTGGGGAAATAAAAACTGAATGAGGCCTCAGTATGTGTTTTAGTGTGAACTCTAGGGACAGTTAAAAGGTTAATACCTGAGGACATGAGGGTCTGAGGGGGGTTATGTGTTAAAAGCAGATCCAACCACAACCATTAAGACTCTTACAAACCAATAAAAGCACTTTAAAATCAATGTTTTGTGTTACTATAACCACGTTTTAAGTTTGATGCTTTTAAGATAAAATGTACAATTAACCTTTTTTTTTTTTTTTTAAACTAACTCATCCCACTAAAACTGGTTCATTATCATGTGAATCTGACACGTACCTAAACTCTGATGCGTCTTCAAAGCGTCATCTTTGTCCTTTACTTCCATACGTTGTTGTTTTTGGAAGCCCCGTGTGCAGGTCGACCCGAGGAGCCCCCGCGCCCCTCCCCACACGTCCCCACATGGCCCCAGGTGGGTTGGCTCAGTCTCTGACATTTGATCCACAGGTGACTGTTTCAGAGTCCCAGCGGTGAGCATCAGTCCACAGGCCACTCCCGCCGACAAATTATTCATACTGCTAACATTTAGGATTGTAGATTTTTACCCACTGACCTGTCTGTCATCCCCCCCCCACCCCCAAGGGCAGGAATGACCCAGCGGGTGGAAACCAGAGACAATCTGGAAAAAGATAGATGACGTCAATGACTTTTATGAACTTAATTAAAACAAAAGAAAGTCACTGAAGGATGCAGTTACAAATGCACAGAAGGTTTTCACATCTACTTATAAAAAAATAAGAGGAAATTACTGATCACTTTCCACAACTGACGTAACATCACTTCGACAAAACTCACTTTGTTCTTTTTCTTCAGGTTTTTCCCTCAGGGTTGAATATAATGATGTTTAGCAGATGCATCATTTCTACTAACTCCCATATATCTCATATATTCCTACCTTATTATTTATTCCAAAATTTTTAATTGTCTTTCAAATGTTTTTTTTGTCTCTTTTCTTAATGGTCTTTTAATGCATTTAATCATGTTTTTAATTTTAAATTTATTATATATTTTATGTAAAGCACCTTGAATTGTCTTGTACATAAAATATGCTTTATGCTCATTACACTTTTTTTTTTTTATCAGAATTTTGTGACTGCTTTGTTTGGTTTCAAATCTATGTATATACAGTCAGAAAAAAAATATATCATCCTTGTTTTCTTCCATTTCTTGTGAATTTTAACATCTGGTACAACTATAGATACCTTTCTTTGGACAAATATAATGATAACAACAACATTAGCTCATAGTAGTTTAATTTCAGAGCTGATATCCATCTATTTTTCATGTTTTCTTGATAATAACCAAAATTACTTCAGTTTTTTCCATCAATATCTAAGACATTGTACTGACAAAAGCAACACTTTTAGATATTCCATGTTTTCTTTTCTATTTAGTAACATGATACACAAAGGAAATAGTATTTGATTGCATGAAAAAAAATTTCCTGAGTTGGTCTAATTTTTTTTTTCTGTGACTGTAATTTACTTACAAAAATTAAGTATAACTATATAACTTTAGAATAAGCATTTTCATTTATTCCTTGTAAATTTAATCACTAGAATTTTCTTCTAGTGGGAAAAAGAAGAAAAAAACTAATATATATTTTGTTTTATCAGAAGGAATAAAATCAGAATTGACATTTTCTCCAAAATATTTTTCTTTTCCTGGTAAATTTACAATTTAAATCTACAAATTACAGGTTTTTTGAGAAAATGTATGCCTCATACTTTTTCATGCTATGGATATTCTTTAGCCACTTTTCTACTACATATTTTTAATACTTAAAGTGATCCTACCAAATAGATCCATTAATTAAATTTTGTTTGGGTGGGTGGGGATGACAAATTTAGTAATAACATTTCTTTTCTGGACAGTGTTAGATTGTGTAAGATCACTAAATAGTTTGTCTTTTTCTTAAATTTCTAATGCTTTCTTCTGTGAATTTACAATTTCAATGTTTTTTCTCATTCAGTTTTTCTCTTTTGTTTTATATAAAGTGTCCTAATGTAGAGAGAAAAGTAACTACAGATAACATAATTAGGTAGTTGTTCTCTGACAGAAACATTTATTGTCATTAAATTAATATTAATTAACAGTTAAATAGAAAGTCAGGGTAAAAAGCTGTTCTTTAGTTTCTTCAGAGGTCGGGTTGAAGGTCGGAGGTCATCGTGTCCGTGAGCGAAGGCGCAGTGTTCGGCCTGCAGGGGGCAGCCCTGTGGGTGGTGGATGTGAAACCAGCAAACTCTGGTTTTCAGAGCCCCGGGGGCGACCGGTTTCTTCCTGGCGTCCGACCTGGAGGACTTCCTGTCCCGCCAGTCTCTGATGTGGACCTGTCCCCCCTCCACTGACAAATAAACAAACAGGACGGAGACCGTTTACATGTCAAAAGTTACAAAATGTTTCATAAATAATAATAAAACTGTAACGATAATAAAATTATAAATTTTCCACCTTGTTGAGTCAGAATCATCTTTATTCATCGAGTTCATAAACACATACCAGGAACTCTGGACCAGTAGATGTTGTTTCTCTAGTAAATTAAATTCATAATATAATAGATACTTTAACAAAAGTAAAACAAGGAAACTCTACTGTATCATCCTGATAATGATAAAGTTTTTACTTTCAGTTTGCAATATATATCTTTGCTGAAAAAGTCATCTTTTCTTATTTTTTCTCCATTTTGATATAATACACTTTTAATAAACTGAGTTTTCATGAACATCTACATGATTTTGTGGATTAAATATAGGAAAATACACGATTTACACCTGCAAATGCAAAATACAGAGGATTATTTATACACTGCTGGGTCTAAGGAGGACATACATATAAACTACATCTTCTAGTGTCTCTATATACTTAATTAGATCAACTAATATACAATTACGGTGCATTTTTTGTGCAACAAATTAAGCCATAAAGACCCCAGAGTTACATTGGCAACCAAAATCACCTATTGCACTAAAATGTTTAATGATCTCTGATCCACTAATCCTATCAATACATTTAATTTCCATCTTTTCATTGTCATCATATATGGCCCATTTGGATGTTCAGTGGCTTCATAGTTACCGTGGAAACAATGTCATCTTCTACAATATTGATTCACCAGTAAATCCTATGGAGTTGGATCAATGACAGTGGATGGAGACACTGGGTTTATGTTCAGATATTGATGTATTTGCTGAAAAAGTTACTTTTTCTTGATTTTTTTTTCTATAATTATCCTCAACTTTAATCTGAGTTTCAATGAACATCTAGATCACGTATGTCCAAACTATTGAACAAAGGGCCAGTGTGTATGCAGGCTTTTGTTCCAACCAAACAGCAGCAGCACACCAGACTGGACTCCATTAATCAACTGATCTCAGTCTTCAGAGAGTCGATTAGTCAAACTGTGGACTCTTGGTTGGTAGGAACAAAAACCTGTAGCCACATTACGGCCCTTTGTGGAATAGTTTGGACATGTCTGGTCTAGATGATCAGTCAAATGTTGGAAAATACTGGATTGACACTGAAAAAAAAAACAAACAAACAAACACAGAATGCAGAAGATAATATTATAATATAAATTCTGATGAATCACAAAACAAAGGTAAAATATGGAGAAAGTGTCTCAAAAGTAGCAGCACATTACTTTTATTTCTATGCCCAGAAACTCCCTTAAATCTAATTTCCTTCTCTGTGGTTGGTTAAAGCGTTGACAGGACTAGGGTTATACTGGGGGCTTTTACCTCTAAAGACCTGGTGGTTGTTCTTCAGCAGCGTCTGCAGACCTCCACACTCCTTCTTCAGGACCTGAAGGGTTCCTTTGTCTAACAGCCCGGCGACCTCGGCCACAGAGAGGCTTCCTGAAGAGAGAGGGAGGGAGAGAGGGAGGGAGAGAGGGAGGGAGAGAGGGAGGGAGAGAGGGAGGGAGAGAGGGAGGGAGAGAGGGAGAGAGAGAGGGAGGGAGGGAGGGAGGGAGGGAGGGAGGGAGGGAGGGAGGGAGGGAGGGAGGGAGGGAGGGAGGGAGGGAGGATGAAAGACCAGAGTGGTAAGTCTCAGGAGGAGGTTGATCGATGTAAAATTCATCAGGATATTAACAAGCTGCCTCGGGCCTGCGCAGAAGTCATCCAGATTCTGTTCTAAGGTTAAACCCCCCCCTCTGTGATGTCATGGGTCAAACTGACTAATTTTAAAATTTGAACATTTAGCAAAAATAGTCAAAAGTATTTTTTCAGTGTGAAACGTCTTCTTATCGCCTTCATGAGTGTAATTATTATATAATATGAAAATGGTTCCTCTCACAAGTTAGTTAGTTAGTTAGTTAGTTAGTTAGTTAGTTAGTTAGTTAGTTAGTTAGTTAGTTAGTTAGTTAGTTAGTTAGTTAGTTAGTTAGTTAGTTAGTTAGTTAGTTAGTCTGTGCACAACATAACTCAAAAACTTATGGGTGGATTTTGAGGACATTTTCAGGGTATGGTGGTAATGGGGAGATCTACAAATCTTATTTTTTATTTATTCTATATGGTCTTTGTGTTGTTATTTTATCAATTATTGGGTTTTGAAAGATTAAATGTTTTTGTGTTTGACATATTTGAAATAAAATGAAAAAATGTAATGAAATGACTAATGAAATATTAACAATTGCTTGTTAGGATTTTCTTTGTTTGTTTGGGACATCTTTTGGATAAATTAAACATACACTGGGTCAAACTGACCCAGGAACATCACTGCTGTTCCTGACAAATGAACATAACAGGAGGGTTCAAACATGAAGGATGTGACACAGCTGCTCTGGTGTGAAGGCATGATTGTGGCTAAATACGGAACATTTTACTGACAACAGGAAGAAAAAAAAAAAAAAAAACTCACAATTTGTCAGCGTTTGTTGGGCTGTGAACTGAGCTCAATTAAAGCCACACCAACAAGCTGTCAGAGCAACCAGCATGCATTTCACCTCCACATCTCCATCCACTGATTGTGTGTGAGTCACCGCCATCACTCGCCCTCTGGGATGGTAATTTTAGACACCAGACAGCAGAAAAAAGAACAAAACTGAGGCTAGGGAAAAGTCTCACACTACAAGTTTAGTAAATCTGCGTAAGCATCGCCCACCTTTAAGTCTCAGTTGGAGGAATTTTTAGTTTTTTATTGGGTTTTTTTTTAGTTTTTTATTTCTGGCTCATCCTCTTTTCTCCTTCACAGAAGAAAATCCAATCACTGTTGACCTTTGGTGAGTATAAATGACAATGTCCTCCTCTTTACACTGACATATTGGAGAAGGCCAAACCACAGCAGGATTTCCAATACAGCTGCTGCTTTGCTCTGAACAATATCTGAGTAAAACCCACACGTCTTCATGATATTTTACGACTAATAATGACAAATAAAGCTCACTCAGATGGTCATTATTGTTGTTCTGGGGTTTGTTTGTTTTTTGCCACTTACTGATAAGGAACTAAATATGGTAACATCATTGACCTTGATTTTCTACACAACAATAAAAAAAAATGTGAAAACCTAATGTGATCTAAATTCTGTCCTCCGATAACACAATATGATTGAAATATGGAATTTAGACTGAACGAAATAGACTGACTATACTTTAAAACAGCAGGTTCATGTTCAAACCATTTTAACTGAATATATTGTAAATAATGGATTTGCTGTTAAAACCTATTTAATTACACTAAAGATTGAACTGAGCATGTGCAGAGTGACTTAGGTTAGTCCAAAGTTGTTCCTGATTAGAGTAATTACACTGTAATTACAATTATTATTATTATTATAAAGTTTCTGCTTCAGATATTAAATGTGTTAAATCTTATATACTTTAATAAGACGAATCAGAAAACAAATGACTTTAGTGCTGGTTAGTTCATGTTTTTAATATATATGATGGTGTGTTATTCCACATATATGATGGTTTATGTACATATATACAATAGATTTGTAAATATTCCACTAGACGGAACCTGTAAAGTGAATAGATCATAATGAAGTAGATCTGACACTAATATTCCTTTGGACTCAAACCTATTGTCTTGTTAATTCTAAGAAATTCATATTTGGACCTTAGACTTATCTTGGAAACTTGAGCCAACTATCATTTAAGTTAAGTTTTCTTTATCAGTAACACACATGTGATCAAATGTCATTAGTTTTGTTCTGGAAGCATTTTTACTTGGGTTATTATCCCTGATATGTTCAAATTCAATATTTAAGGAACATCAATGATGACTCTCGTCTCCTAACTATCACTTTTGTTCATCTAAAACATATTGTCTGCCGAAACACTTCCTAAATTTAGCCGGTTAAATTGCTTAGTTAATCTGTAAAATATGTGACTCACTCCCACATTTGCAGACGGCAGCAGAGCCAAACACAGCGCTGGTCCAGAGTGTGAAACTGGGCAGACTGCCGTCCCGAAGCCCCGACGCCAAGGAGCTGCAGGCCTTAATATAATACCAATACACCATTTAGAGCTGCCCTTTACTGCACACCACGGTAATGACGATTAATAGGAGGAGGCCAGTATTGACAGACTGGATTCAGCTCAGACTCGGAGCATTATTAATGGCTCAGTTTTGACATACCGGTGGACATATTTAAGGTTCAGCATCCACTATGCAACATCGCAATGACCAGCGACTGATCGAAGTCTTGTTTTGTGGATTTTGTTGTTGTTTATAATAGTTCACAATGAAGCTCAGAAGAGAAAAGAGCAAAGTTGTGAATAAAATACACATAAATATCCATCTTTGCCAGTGATGCTTAGGGTGGCTGAACTACGGCACCTATTTTATATCAAAAGAAATGTAGACATAACAAAAAAAAAAAAGTGGATAACATAATTTCTTCAGTTTTCACATCCTCTAGATCAGCGGTCTCAAACAAATTTGATTTGATTTCAGTGGGCCGGACAATTAAAATGATAGCATAATAACCTCTAACTAATGATAACTCTTTGTTTTAGTGCAAAAAACTCATTAAACAATGAAAATAATTACTTTTATAAACTATCGGGGCAAGAAAGATGTGAATAACCTGAAAAAAAACTGAAATATCTCAAGAAAAATAAGTGGAATTTTAACACTATTATGCGTCAACTTATCATTTATACATTTTATTGCTCCAGAATTTTGTTAATGTAAATAATTCCATAATTGTATGTTATTTTCGGCACTTAAATAAAGACAAAAATTTCAATTTGTCATTATTTATAGACATAATGTATTTTTTTTCACATCAAAATGAGAAGAAAATATAGAGTTGAGAAAAAAATCTGTTTTATAGACATTTGAAATTTAGCTCATTATAAATAAATGGGAGAATTTTTTTTTAATTCATTAAAAATGTAAACATCAAATAACTTTTTCCTAAATATAATAACATATACTCTGGGTCGCTGGCGATCTATAAACTCACCTTGAATTCAACAAACAGTTTTGCTGCTAGAATGTTAACAAACATTATTAACATTTATACTATAACGACATCATAACACTAAAGTACATTAGATCTAGACCTTGTGAATTTCCATTAAATCTTTTACAGCTGCAGTGTATTATGTCTCGTCTCGTCATATGAACCAGCTTTATCCTCACTAGGGTCGCGGGGGTCTGTGGGGGAGTGTATTATGCATTTAATTTTATTCATTTATTTATTTACAAAGTTAATTCTCTTACCATTCCAGTGGTCAGGTTATCTTAGGTCTATTTATTTAAAGTCTATTTATATAGTCTGCAATGAAACACGTAAACCTGTGCTTTGTGTTTTTATGTACATTCTGTGTAACTTCAGAGTGAACTGTAAACCTTCCGTGCCCAGAGGAAATGCCTAGAAAGCATTTATGCGCCCATGTTTGCTGTTGCATGTAACTCACGTCAGATGTACATTTACACAACATTCATCCTCAGCACCATTACATAACCATATGAGCCTCGTCAGCAGAGCAGCATGAATAAGTAACTCTGAGATATTGTAAGCAGAAACGGGAATGACAACCAGGAGATTTTAAAACTCCACCGCCCCGATATAAGAGACACTGCCAACGGTAAAATATCACTGACCTATATGTGTCATGTTCAATAAATACAGAAAATCTACAAGCGTGTGCAGGTGAAAGCGGGTTTTATAGGTTATGAACGTGTGATTTTCTTGAAGATATAACAGGGGGGCAAAAAAAAAAAAAAAGGATTTTCCACAAAAGCATCATTTTAAAACCCAAAAAACAAACAGCGTTATAATGTCAGAGGTTCTTATGCTGTTTGAAGATGGATTTAAAGAGGAATGAAACTGAATCCCTGAAGCCTTCATAGATTGAGTTGGTATAGGCTGACTTGCCCTGAATTTACCCTTTGTTCCAACACAGCAGATAACTGGTAGGAATACCTCCATACAAATGCGTACTCATGCATAAATCATGTCTGCTGGTGCATTATTCATCCAGTCATCTCTATACAGAGTTACAGTCTTTATTTCTGCTCTCTGGTATTTTCTACCGTTAATTTCAGAGACACATGCAGAGAATTCTGTGTTTTTCATCATTGCAGTGGTCCTCATCTCGCTGTGTATGGTTTTGTGGCGTTTGTGCTGGTGGTGATTTGGGGAGGGGCGGGGGGGGTGGGGGTGGGGGTGCAGAGGCATCGACAAAGGTGATGTGTGGGCGTTGTGTATGTGTGGTGATACTGTTTGGCGTGCAGGAAGTGGCTGGCGGGGTGGGTGAAACGCAGAGTTCAAAGTGGCATCGCTCTGCGCCACAAAGGCAGCGCTGACTGACTGACTGATGAGGAAGAGGAGGAGGAGGAGGCGGGAGGAAGAGGAGGGGTCACGACGAGGGAGGTTGGAGGTTAGATCAGATGTTGGAGGGAGGATCAGACGAACCGTTGAAGCCGTCACTGCCACAGACAACGACCTGGAGACATATTTTAAGCCACTGACGGGAAGTGTGGGAGTGCGTTAACCCTTTATTGGCCAAGTGACTATTTCTGGTCATTTCCGCAACCATTACAAGACAGTGATGGCGACAGTTTCAGTGAGGACAGTGAGTCAAACAATCTCAGGTGTAATGTGGTCTACAGGGTCTGTAAGGTCCACCTCTGCATGAACAGTGAGTGCACCTGCCAGGAAGTAAAGGTACTAATGTAAGAAATAATGTTCAAAGGGATCATGTGGATGTGGACCAGAGTATGGATCACCACTTACCAAAATAAAAAAAAAAAAAATATATATATATATATATATATATATATATATATAACATGGAAAAATTAGCAAAAAAATGTATCAAAAAAGAACAAAAACTAGAACTAGAATTGAAATTTGGTCGCAGCAGTTTTAATTTAGCCTTTTTCTAAATTAGTTGCTTTTTGACACCTGTTGCATAAATAAAACTGTATTTTTTTTTATTTATTTTTTTTAAAGGAAAATTGTTGAATTTTTCTGAACTTAATCATCCATTCAGAATGCACCAGTGCTGACACTTCAGAGTTAATAATCAGCTCCTCATCAGTTCTGCTGAAACCTAATAATGATGTAATGACTTCCAGGTGTGATGGAAGAGGGAAACATTTAAAACATTCAGGACACTGAGGACTGGAGTTTGACACCCCTAGTCTATAAAAACTAAATAAATCAGCTGATATCACTGCCCCCTTGAAAATATATAATATAATTGATCTATTTTAGATTTTATCAGAAAAGTGATAAGTGTTGAACTGTACATTTCAGTCAAAATAATAAAGGCATAAAAGAATAAACAAGTGGTTCCTGCCTGGCACAACAAACCCCGCCCCCTCCTTACACACATTGTACCTGGTCTGCTCCTATCTCTGATCATTGTAAAAACACATTTTTGGTGACTGTGGCCTTGACCTTTAACCTACATTCACTAAAATTTAACAGGATCCATTCCGGATGACCTTTCACCTTTCCTGAATATTTCATGGAAATGGGTCCAGTATATTTTGTGTAAAACTGTTTACAACAAACAAACCGACTCAAACACAGTACCCCTCTCCCTTCAGGGGGCAGGGTAATAAGTGGGTCAATAAATCTGAACATCTGACCATAAAACTCAAGTTAATACATTTGGAACAAACCATAAAAAGAGGCGTTTGTGGTGCCTCTAGACACCACAGCTCAGATCGCTGCAGTGTTGATAAAAAGGCTGCTACTCCTCGCTGTGTCCTACTCCGGATTTAATCTGTACCAGGTCACATCCACAGAGACATTGTTTGTTTATCTCAGATGTTTTCTTGTTGTGTCACTGCTCACCTCCTTGGTTCCAGGTCCTGCCGTCATCCACGCCCATCCCTAGAAGAGATTTAGCAACCTGCAGCACCACGCCGTCAATGAAGTCCCGTGGGAGAGCGGCGCAGTTTCGTACCATTTCAACCTTGTCCCGGGGCTGGAACCCAGCTCCCCAGTCGTTCCCGGGGGTCCCATCAGCCTCTGTGGTCTGATAGCAGCAGTTGTCATTGTTTCTGATAGTCGACCTTTGACCTGCGGCATTTTGCCGGCTGTGGATGTAATGGGTTCTTCGCTGCTCTGCTTGGGTTTCTTCAGACCGGCTGTAGTTTCTGGACTTTCCCACCAGACAAACCTGTGGAGAAGAGAAGAAGTCAACACAGTCCATGGATGAAGAAGATATAAAACAAGAAACTAAATCAGAAATAGCAAAGAAGAGATTAACCATGCAAGTTAAAAAGTGTGTAAATATAAAAGATGATAGAATAGAATAGACTATTATTTCAAAATACAGAAATATACTGTATATATACTGTTTGTGAGGTGCTCAAATGGTTTACACATTAATTAAACTTTGAAGAATAAAGTATAAAACAGTTAAGTAAAAGAGTTAATTCACAACAAAGAATTAGTTAGAAATAAAAAAAAAAAACAACTCTTTGATTTTAGGCTGTAATATCAAACACATACATAAATACAACATAAAATGTAGACATGAGGTCCTATATTAAGATATAAAACAGAACTAATCCTAAAATCTGATTTAAGATCAGTTCTATAAACAGGGTTCCTACAGCTCAGGTCAAGTTAAATTCAAGACTTTTTAAGAGTTTTTTAATTCCGTTTGAAATTAAATTTAAGACCAAGCCGACAATGAACCAAAATTTAAAAGGGAATTAATTACCTGGGGGCAGTTTTACCAACTGTTTATCTTAAATAGAACATGACTTTATGGTCCAGTTGCTGCTACATTCATGAACCATTTGCATCCAGAAGCATAACTTTTAAATATATAACACGCACACACACACACCATATAAACACACACTTGCAAAAAAACTCAGTATAGTTAAAGGAATACTACACCCACAGAATGATGTGCCCTCATATTCTCCTAAATTATTTTTGTAATATAAACAGCCTAAATGTTACTTTTTATTTCAAACAAACATAAATCTTACTAATGTGACCAAATTTTTAAGATTTTGAAAGTTCGATTTAAAACATTTTAATGCCAAATAAGGCCTTATTTTTAGAACAATTAATTCAATGCCTTTTAAGAATTTTCAAGGATTTGCAGGAACCCTGACAAAGTGGTATTACATGTACTGTATATCCTATAAATAATTCAGACTTACAGACAACATACGTCATCATGAAACAAATGACCCAGAGTTTAACAGGTTAATACGTTTATACTGTGATATCAAAGATGTTCCACAGGTGTAACACGTGGTCAGAGATCCAATCCATCCACTAAGCTGTTTAACAATAAATTACTTTATATTTGACACCATCTATGAAATTAAACAACTACGAATAAATACATTTTAAATTGTCAAATATTTATGTGTAAATGGTGGAACATTCTTCTGTCCTTTGACCACTGTTCATATTTTTTCCCTGAAGTTATGACCCATGATGTGCGTTCCTTCCAGTCAGAAATAAAGGTGCATGCAGGTGAAAAAAAATAGAATAAAGAAAATGTGTTTATATAAATATAGACAAAAAATAATATCCTAAAAATGTACAATTCTAAGAGTTCTAAAAAAGGAACAGTGCAGGTGTGCTTATAATATAATGAAGTCAAGAACGCTGCAGTACAACAATGCAGATAATTAACATGTTATTATTATTATTATTATTATTATTATTATGATGCACAGCGGAAAGGGGCGGGGCTTTGGTTCATCCCTGAATTCAAGGCAACATTTTTGCCAAATGTGAATACATTCCTGAGATATGACAAACAGGAAAACCTGTAAACCTACCAAACCATAAAAGCACCAATTCATCATTATCCACATTCGTTAAAGCACATTCTGCTGGTTCTTGTTCTACATCTGCTTCTATCTTTGCCTTTTAATGTCTCCCAAATGTCCCTCTGGGGACAATAAACAGCTGATTTACTTCCGTCTTCCTCTAAATGAGGCTCAGGTGGAAATAAAGCAGTGAAACACAGCCAGCCTCCACTGAAAAACACAAACACATTTCATACTAACTGCGTAGAGAAATCTTACATGACATCTCTGTATTTTTTTACAACATTCAGTAATTCAACAAGCATCTGTCTTCACATTACTTTAATTAATCAGAAATAGTGTTGTTGGTTTATTAATTAATGAACTGGTAAACAGTATGAAGGATGTTTTTCTTCATTTCTTTTGAGGTAATAAAGTACAAACTACTTCCCACACACTCAATGCTGTGACTTTTAGCTGAAAATACCTTTGACTATATATGTAAATATATTAGTGATGCTGGACTGATATGAAAACAAAGATAAAAAAAAATAACCCCCTGTAAAATATATCTACATTCATTTCATTTTTTGCTTGCTTATAGTTAACAATAAATCACTAGGCTCCCAAAATATTTTAATATGGGAGCAGACTCATTTTTCAGGTTACAGTCATGGAAAAAAAACATTAAAAAAATCCTTAAAAACAATGGTTATACAATCGAATACTAACTCCTGTGTGTATCATGTGACGAAAAGAGACAGAAAAGAAAACATGGAATGCCTAAAAGCATTATTTTGTCAGTACAATGATAGCTATTGATGTAAGAACTGGAGTGATATTTATTATCAATAAAACCTGGAAAATGGATAGATATCAGCTCTGAAATTAAGCTACTATAAACTATTTGTGTTGTTATTAGTATATTTATCTTTACAAATGTACCTATAGTTGGCATTAAAATGAACACGAAATTGAAGAAAATAAAGAGTGGTCTAATATTTTTCCCACATGTGTAAATACTACATATAGCACCTTAAACCATATCCACTGTTACAATTGAAAAACTTCTCTTGGACCTGGTTTTAATTGGTTTTCACAAAACTAAACCCACATCCCTTCAGGCCACCTCAGTGTCTTCACATTTTCTTTGCAATAATATTGTCAGAAAAACAAAAATCACCAATTTATTTGCATCTTTGTTTTGAAGAAGCTTTCAGAATTTATATTTATATTTATATAAATGAGTAAATGTTATCATTTATATAAATATAAATGATAAACGGTTCAGGAATTACAGTTATTATTTGAATGTGGTAAAGTATAAAATGCAGCACTGATAAGACTGCTGTTGTTAAAGAGTTAAAGTAAGTTCTATTAGTTTTTAATAAAACTTTTGACTTCTTTCTGAAAAGTATATTCTAAATTTCACCTTTGACCTCTGTGAGCCTACCCGTTTGGTGGAAGGGATCCTCAGGCAGTCCTCCTCCGTGTCGAAGCCGCTGACCCTGCTGACCTCCGTAATGAAGTCGATGTATTCCTTATACTGAGACTTCTGACACTGGCGTCGCTGGTATTTCCCGTAGAAGTCGAAGAAGCAGCAGGGGAGGACGAAGAAGCGGCATGAGTACGACGACCTGGAAGACGAGAACAGGTTCCACATTCAGACCAATATGATCTCAAATAGGCCAGACCAGTAAAATAATACCGGAGGAAAAAAATTACAATTACATCATGAACATTTTCATATCTATAAAGTATCTTTTAAAAAATTTTAATAACACGAACAAGAGAAATAAGTGCAATTTTAAAAACTTTCAGAGAATATTGATAAAATGACACTTAATTTTCTTAAGACATTTCATGTTCACATTTGTTTATGATATTCAACATATTTTGAAAAGATAATTTGCCAATTTCAATATTTTCATGCAGTTTTACTTTTTTTTTTACATTAAAATAAATATAAAAATTGGAGCTGTCCTTATTTATAGATTATAATGATAGTATTTTACTGATCTGCTCCATTTTAAATCACACTGGTCTGATTTTAAAATAGGTGCAGTAGCATTCTGTCTTTTTTTATATTCCTTATGTTTTTATACCATGTTACAAAATTTGTATTTTTATCAAGTTATAGCTTTCAATTATCCAGTGGGACATATTTGATTACATTTCTTTTCCACAGTGTCTTATCAATTGTTTGTTTTATTTCAGCTTTTGCATTTTTTTATAGATGAGACTTTATTTTTCCCCATCATGGGGGAAATTTTACAGTTAACAACAGTGACATACAGCAAACAAGTGCAGAAAAAAAGACAGGTTAATAAAATAAAATGTAAAAAAAAAAGAAGTGGAAAAATTAACTGAAATGTGTTATTTCTATAAATAAATAAATATTTCCATTGTGGTTGCACAAGCAATTTTTGTCTGCTTTCCCTTGGACCAGCTTTAAATGCTGCTATTCTATTATTTTTTTAATTACTGGTCTGAACTTCTACATATTGAACTGGTCCTTAATAGTCTATATCAGTGTCATTATTTCCATGCCACAAGTGCACCCAGCGGGCTTGTTTGGACCCTTTGGCGGCCAGTTTTGGCCCAGAGACTGCATGTTTGAACCCCCTGACCTAAACAGTAAAAGAAGGGAATGACTGTATTTTCTACAGGGATCACTGTTACAATAAACGTAGAACCACAGGAGGACACGGAGGCTGAACATCGCCATCAGCTGGTGGAACGTACACACTCATCCGTCCACAGCGGCTCATAATGGGATTCTAAATTGGAGAGATCAGCTGGTACTCGAGCAGCAGAGTGAGATTGTATCTGCTGATGACTCGCCTGGACGCTATAACGGGGATCCACGGCGTGAGCTCGTCCGAGTGGTTCCCAATCAGCCAGTCTGTACCCGGGAATAAGAAGCACTCACCAGGGGTAATGGCCTTTTCCTGAAATAGCAAAGAGACCGACAAATGTAAGAGCTCTTTAGAGTGGGGGAACATGCACCACAGCTTGATTTGATTTTCAATCAGCTTTTTTGGAAATTGTCTCAGACATTAATGCCCTGGATGGACATTTATCAGCTCCTAAATCCACACATTCTTCAGTGAAATAGAAATAAGGACAGTTTTATCCTCCTGAGACCCAGGAATGAGTTTTTTTAATCCTCTGTAGGAGACAACAGTTTTACAGTGCTTCTTAAAAAGAAATAAATACATGACAAACGCTGCCCACTGCAACATGAGGCACATCGTAGTTGTGGTTAAAATGTACCTAATTTTGTGTTAAAGGGAATATTTATACATTATATATATATATATATATATATATATATATATATATATATATATATATATATATATATATATATATATATATATATATTTAGTATCGCCACCTGCTGGTCAGTTTGGTTTATGATGAAACGTGTCTGTTTTCATCCCGTCACATTCTGTTTTATCTCAAGCTCAAAATACACCAGCGATGTAGACAGCGGACAGTGTTTTTATTTATTTATTTACTTTAAAGAAACACTGTAAAGCTCTTATCTCCAACAGAGGATAAAAATAATAATGAAATAGTGAGATAATAAAAAGAAAACAACCGTATCTGAATAAAACTACTGTTATAATATTTCTTCCAAATACAACAGTTTAAGTCATTTTTAAATTTGTCAGACAAGATGTAGTCAAAACTAGTAAAGCAGGTAAACAACTGCCCTTATCTGATAAATTAATTAACTACACAATTCAGTATTTCCTTATAATATTCTGTATTTAACCCCTCCAACACACACACACACACTTCTTAAATATATTGAATGAAACATGGTGTATTTGGAGCCTGAGATAACAAAGAATATCAGTGTGAAAACACAGACAACCAATCAGAATAATCTTTAGGATGACGTAGTTAGACGCCAGAAAGTTCATGGAAGAGTCTGGAGAAAGTTACAAATGACTAAAGAAAATGGTGGATAGTGGAGCTTAACTGTTGTTCGCTTCTGTAAAAAGAAAGCACGCTGACATTTTCTCAAATTCTTCACTCATCTTTGATTCTTCTTCTATGGTTGTTTCCGGTCGTTTCTCTCCGAATTTTTTGCAGCGTCACTTTGTTAGCCCCGCCCTCTGACTCCATACTAAGTTATATTGAGTGTAACTAGACTACTACTACATTAGATTTGCTGCCACTAGTGGGTCTATCTTTCTGTGTCTTTCATTTACTTTTCATCGTCTCTTTAAAAAAAAAAAAAAAAAATTATATATATTATATTGTTATTATTTCTATCTAACTCTTTTTTTTTTTACAAACACTTTCATATTATTTTCATCTTGTGTCCTTTATGTATTGCTGTTAATTTTCCATCCATTAATGTTGAAACTGGTCTTTGTCAACCTGCTTTAGTGATGAAGTTCACATTCTGAACCAAACATTGTACCAGTGGTCTGTTTATCTGCTCATTTCTTCCATCCATCTCGGTCATCAAACGTCATAAATGAAGAGCGTCAGCGTCTTTGTGGATCAGCTTTAAAGCTTTAAAATAAAGGTTCAGGGCTGAGGACTGGTCCCTGAGGAGTCTCTGAATATGGCTGTGAAACATCCGCTCACACAACCTGGTCAATAATAGATAATGTGAAATGGAAGCAGTCAGCAGTGGGTTGTCAAGTGGATGATGGAGGCCAGAGGCAGATGGGAAACAGCAGCGTTTCACTGTAAAGGTTTGTACATATGCATGGATTCGTCTCTGATTCAGCTTCAGTCTGGTCTGTTTTTGGGAGGTTTCTTTTTTTTTGTCACTTTGAGTGACTCACAAAAATAAGCAATCATTTCATTTGGGCATCTTTGTTTATTCTTTTGTTCATTTTCTTTATAATTTTGTGGAATAGTTTCTTGTTCTTGTTCTTTTTTAACACTTCCATGAAAAGATAATCAAAAGAGAGACCCCGTTTTATAAACATATTATAAAATCCCTGCCCTCCCCCAGTCTGTGTGGATCAGTGTGGTCTGCAGGCACCTCTCGATTTTAGGTAAGAGGCTAGTCCAGACTAGCCTAATATGGTATAGTCTAATGGAAATGTAGACACTTAACCTTGGATTGTTAATATGCTTCATAATGTCTAAAACAGTTTACTTAAGTCGGCTGTAAAGGTTCAGATGAAAGCCCAGACTAATCAAAAAATTAATAATCACTGAATTAGTTAGTAGGGGCAGCACTATTTCCTTTGTTAAAATGTTTATGATTAGACAATTTATGGATTAATTTCTTCACTATTTTATTCATTTTGTTAATAGTTTTACTCATTTATGTTCATTTTGCAGGTTAATTTCTTGTTACTTTCTTTTCCTTCATTAAATTCCTTCTCATTAGACAATTTGTGGATTCATTTCTTTACTATTTTATTCACTGATATGAATTTTGTTTATAGTGTTGCTAATTTAAGGTAATTTTGTTTTTGTTAATTAGGTTTTATACTCACTGAAGTGTTAATCCATCTGAGCAGTAAAATTCATTCAGTCCTGTGTGTAAACTTTTATAGTTCTATAGTAGTTGTGTATTTTTGTTGTGTTTGATAGTGCATTGAGTCTAAATAGAGCAAATATTAAAATCATATGTGTTTAAACCTGTGATATAACAGGTGTTAAACCAGGGACGAAGCCTTCATCTGAGATCCAGATTCATGTGGTCTAAACTTGTCCCAACTCAACCCCCTTCGGACCTTGGGTTCTTGGTGTTGGTCTCACCTCCAGCAAAGTCCCGGGTCCGTACATGTCCCAGATCCTCCTCCTGCGAACATCGATGCCCCGCCCCGAATGCTGAAACATAACACACCGCCACAGTCAGACTAATGTCCTTTTTTTTTCATTATGTAGAATATTTTCTGTTTTTTCTTTAGCTTTGTTAATTTTATTGTTCATTTGAATTCATTCCTTTCAGTTTTCTGGTAATTTTTGTTGGTCCTTTTATTTATTATTTTCTCATCCTTGTTTACTTTGTGTTCTGTTTAGTCTCTAACCTCAGGATTTAACTTTACACTGACATAAATAAAGGTGAACAGGAGATCTAAGTGGATACCTTCTATTAAAACTGTCTTACATCTACACAATCATGTCCAGGGGTGTGAGACTCACCCCTTCATTGGTCAGGATGTGGACCAGGAGACCGTTTCCACAGCCCAGATCCACAAATGTCTGTGGAGTGTCCAGGTCCTTCTCAGCTCGTTCCTCAGACCAAAGAACCTGAACATAACCAGAAGAAACAAAGAATGCCAATTACCTGGTTCTGATCATGTAACCTGATGACGCCTTAATATTATTAATTTGATTTGCTTTTGTCATTTTCCTAATTAATGTGACTTTCTTTTGCATTTTTATTCTTCTTCTTGATTGATTTCTTCACGTTTTGTTCAACGTTTGGCTTTATTTTTTTTCATTAGATTGTTTACTTTGGTGATTTTGTATTCATTCATTATTTTATTTATATATTGTTATGTGCTTTGATTATTTTCTTGATAATTTTTTCAATTTTCATGAATGTTCTTGATTACTCAAGTCTTTTTTCCACATTTTGTTCATTTTCTTGCTCAATTTTGCTTTTTTAGAAAAATTCAGAAGGCTGAACAAATCTGCAGAAGAATTCAAAATACTAGTTTCAGTAAGAACAAGGCTCAAGGACTCTGGTTTTGCAAATGTCTAAATCGCATTCTTTGCTCAAGTTCATTCAATAAAAGAGTCTTCTGAAACTTTACCAGGGATGAAAGAGATTTATGTCCAGTTATGAGTCAGATTAAAATGTGGACTCACCAAAAGATATGTCGCTATGGCAACATCCTCATACACAAACTTCTCTGGATCTGTGACCTCGGGCCAGACCTGAAGAGACATGCAGAGATGAGGACAGAGCCCGACCAGGATGAGGTCTTTGACAGGCTATGAGACCAGAACGGAGGCTCACCTGGACCAGGGCCTTATACTTGCCCTTCAGCTCCTGGTAGGTCTGGCTGTACTTCTCCACTGGCAGCAGCGACAAGGTATTTCTGAATTCACTGCTCCGGGACTCGGTGGCCCAGCGCTGGAGTTTGGGGACCAGGTCTGAGCAGAGCCAGCCTGGCTTTGGGTACACAACACCATCAGAGAACCAGGACTCTGGGTCTAGGATGTGGAGCTCTAATGTCCTGTGGATGAATCAGGAGTAAGACTGAGAATTAGATGTCCTGGACAACAACTGGTCCAATTGAAACAAAGGTCTGCACCAAAATTACAGTTTTCCAAAACTCTGGTCCAGGACCCAAAACAGACCAGTAAATATGTTTTAATAAGTCGCTCATTTATAGTATTTTGCTGTTGTTCATTTTGTCAATTATTTTTTAAATTTGTTTTCAGTTTTTGTCAATTTTGTAGACATTGATCTTTTTTTATAAACTTTTGAACATGTTTGCCATATTTTTGTAATTAGTCATATTTCTGTTCATACTGCTGATTTACGATCATTAATTCCCCTATATTTAGATTTGTATATTATTAACTTTTTATGGAGACCATTTTACAGAGATATAAAGCAAATTAACACTACTGTAAGAACACTTGTTGTTGCCCAGATACATATTCAGATAACTATCCCTCGGGGCAGTTCAGTTTGCAGACATGGGTATGCAGGACACTGTAGTTTCTCCACAGGTGACTCATATGACATCTGTCTTATGAATCTTTTTTCTTTCTTTCCTTAACCCTACTGAAGATAAGGGCGAGGTGAGAAAGTATTAACAGGAGCTAATCTTTTGCCACCTACACTAAACAAAGCATGGATGCTCAATTCTTTTACATTTGGAGAATTCAATCAGCACTTTTTATTTATCTATTTTTAGGAAATATTTACTTGTTATGAACTTGTGGTTCCCAACAATCTGCAATGTTTCAGTGACTCAGAAAGTAGAGCAGGTTGTCCAGGGTTTGTGATTTCATCTCTGGCTCCTCCTGAGTGGGATTTTTTTTTAAAACATTAATCCGTTTTTGTCAATGTTTTGGACTCACCACGTCCCACAATCAGGCAGCAGAAGTTTAATCTGATAAATGTTGCCTTTCTTCAGAGACACCAGTCCTTCGGCATCCTCCTCAAATGGAATAAAAGTCACCTGCTGAGACTCAGAGTCTGCAGAAGAAAAATACAGTTAAACAGTGACATTAAATGTGATGATTAAGAGCCTTTGACTGAGCTCTTACCTTTAACTACAACTTCTTTATGCAAATTTGAACCATGGGCATTCACTTTAGGAATAAACGTCCTGATACTATACGACCATGGTTTGTCCTGTCTGTGTGTCTGTTTGAGGGAGAGGAAAGCCAACACGTCCTCTGAGAGTCCAGAACTAGAACCAGATACCGGACGGTCCAGGTCCAACAAGAGCAGCAGGGTTTCTCTATCTACATCCTGGCTTTGACTTTCTTTAACTCCACACAGACGTTTGTTGACGACGTGAGGTTTCTTTATCCATACGTCCACAGCCGACCAGAAACCTTCAGGCAGACTTTCACATCCTGACGGGAATTTTACATCCACTAGTTTTGGCATAGTTCAACATCAGAGTTGAAACCCACACGTGTGTTTACATCCGAAGACCACTTCCGGGTTTCTCCTGGCACTTTTAACTCAAATTAACAACCACTTTAGAGAGAAATGTATATAAAAATAGGTCGTGTGATTCTACGATTCATATATTAATAGAAGAATGCTGCAATTAGGTCTTCACGCGCCAGTATTTTATAAATAACAAACAACGTCGCTGAATTATGACGTCATCAAACAGCCGAATGACTGAATCAGATGTAACTGAAATGTTACATCTAAAAAAAAAGAAAAAAAAAAGATGTAACTGAAATGATTGAAATTATTTTAAAAAGAATAAAATAATTATATTAAATAATTAAAAACTACAAAAGTAAAAGTGAATTAATATAATGATCACAACTGAACAAAAACAAGTAAATAATTCACAAAATAGAGTAAGAACAAAGATAAATTAATGAAGATTAAAAAAAATAAATGAAAACATATAATGTAAAAAATAAAGACAAAGTAATTGACCAAACGAACAAAAATTTACAAAATGTCAATATAACAACAACGAAATCACCCAGAAGAAAAATAAACAAACATTATAAGCACGCAGCAGAGGACGCTGTTGTTCACTTTTTAATTTAATTAGTGGTAAACGTACCTGTTCGTATAATTTATTTCTTTTTCCAAATTAAAAATTACATCGATAAGACAGAAGCATAGACATAGTTACAGTAAAGTAAAAATACAATAACTACACAATTTTCATCCTCTATGGATATATTAATATAATATCTAGGCTTATGTGTGCATAGCCTATATACAGTTAATTTTTATATTGTGTAAAAGTGACCCCCATAAACCAACTAAAGAAAAACGTCATCCAATAAAAAGTACCATTTTGGTTCATTCTGAATTATATAGAAAAACTCAGGTAAAGTGCCTTGAATGTATACTTAAGTAGAGGAATAAATGTAGTTTACCTTTTACAGTTGGTTAGTAGTATTTATGACAGTTATTATAAATGAGTATTGAATTTCAAGTCAATGCTTATTTTTTGCATATATTTAATGTGTTTCTCTACTCACTTTATTGACGTCAGCTGACTTGTATTTTTTCCCAGGGTTGGTTTCCTCTCCACTTGTGTATCTTCATCTTCCCACACTGAAAATCGACACTAAGAAACTTAGAAATTCAGAAAATTTAGCCTTGAGACAAAATGAAAAATGTCAGACATCACTCATCACTCTGGTTGTCACACTCAAATGAGAATTGTTATCTTCATCTTTGGCTGACAGGAATCATTCTGTGTCTAGTGTTTGTCATTGTTAGTTAGTCATTGAATTGCCATTGTTGCATGGAATTAAATTGTTTTAGTGGAAATACTGTGGAAAACAAAAAGTTTCAGGATGTTATGAAAAAATGATGCAATTTCTAATTTGAAATCAAATTTTGAAAAATGAACAAAATCATAAAAAATAATCAGTAAATGGAAAAAAAACATAAAGAACAAAATAATGAGAAAATGAAGAAAACAATGAAGAGTATGAACAAAACAATTTGGGAAAATAAACACAATCATGAACAAAGGAACAGAAATTAGCGAACTAATCCAAAAAATTAACACGATTATACAATGAACAAAGTAATGGATAAAATGGACATAAATTAACACAATAATCCAAAAATAAGTAAATGATTTTTTTTTTTTATCCCAAAGTTAGGGCTTTTTTTTTTAAGACAAGTTCTTTCTAGGGTGAATGACACCTATAGTGAAATGTTCTCCTCCACCACCCCCACCTTGGAGACCCCTGCAATACACATGGTTTCAAAACTGTGACATAGTGTGTAAACTGAGGAAGAAAATAACACCGCAGAGGAATAAATATTAAAATAGCTTTAAAATACTTTAGCTCTATTCAGTGTAATCATATAAGTTGTGACATTGTGAAAACATCACAGTATTAAATACTTTTAGACATTTTATTGTTCATTTTGACACTGAATTGAGTTTAATTGATTTTACTGTGTAGTGCCAAAGTGAATAATAATAACAATAATAGTAATATAAACCTGTTCATTCTTCCTCTACTTGTACTTGTGTTTGCAGGTGTAAATGTCTTCCTGCCTTGAACAAACATAAAACTCTGAAGTGTTTGTGTTTGGCTGGACGTCCATGAAAGAGTTGAAAACAGATCTGAGAGGTGGCTCCTGTCTCTGAGTGGAAACCCATTGTGTGGGAGTTGACTCACTGTGCAGCTCCACCACCAAATACTGTACCAGGAAGTGCAAAGTGCAGCAGGTCCAACTTCAGTATTCACCTCCACCGCCACGTGGGAAAGGTTATAGGCATTCCAGACAAACCCGTTTTACAGCAGCAGGTATGAAGACTGAAACACAGACACACAAAACCATTGAACTCTTTATTCACCTCAGGGCAAGTTTCACCTGAGAATTAAACAAGAACAATAAACTGGAAATATATGATGAGTAAACTTTAATCAGTACAATGACTAATATGTTATTGAAATTATAATTTAGGTAATTTTTTGACTCAGGTTTACTATATTTAGACTGAACAAAAACACCTAAAACAAGATTTTTTTTTTCATTATTATATGTTATTTTTCCACACAAACGCACTATTAGCCCAACAGCATAATGGCCTAAGTCATATGTTTGATCAAATTGTGATATGTGCCAAAAAATAAACAACAACAAATCATTAGGAGAGTAAAGTTAACCCTTTAACTCCTGAGACTTCAGCAATTCTACAGTAAAAAAATAAAATAACATAAAAAAAGCAACAAAATGAACAAAAACTGCCAAAGTGATCAGTAAAATGAACACAAATTAGTATTAAATTAACAAAATAATATGTAACATGAACAAAGTAAGACACTAATAGAACACAATTGATGAAAAAGAATGAAATAAATAAACAAAACATTGAAAAAAACGCAACAACATCAGCAGAAAGGAAAAAAGACCCAAAAATAATCAATAATATGAACAAAGTAATCAAGAAAAAAAAGAATTTTGAAGAAAAATAAACAAAGGTTAATAACATAATTAGACTGAAAAAAGAAAGACAAAGTTAATTAAGAAAGTAAAAAATGTAAATGAACAATATAATAAACAAAATTAAAGATTTTTTAACAAAAATTATAATAAAGAAAACGACTAAAACAATGGGGGGGGGGGATATGAACAAAAAATTAACAAAATGAACTGAATAGATGACTGAAAAGATGACAAATAATAAAACTAATAAAGAAGATATATAATGAAGAAAATTAGCAAAAATTATCAGAATAATCCATAATATTATGAAAAAATGACAAAGGAGAATGAGACAGAGGTGAACAAAATAATCAAGACAATAACCAGGTTGACAGAATAATTGAACTGGAAAAAAAAAAGAAAATGAACAATTAAGAAAATGAACAAAGCAATTAAGAAAAAAATGCAAAATAAAAAGGAGACGAATAAATTAAAAGAATAAAGAATAATAAAAAAAATACTGTAGAAAATTAACAGAATAATGAGGGGGGGGGTAATAAAGAAAAACAAATAATATAATGACGAAACCAAAGTAGAAAATAAAAATAAAAATCAGACATTTCCTGTTTGGTGCTAAAGTTTTTCTCTGCGTCATTATTATTATTATTATTATTATTATTATTATTATTATTATTATTATTATTATTATTATTATTATTATTATTATTATGGATGTATTATACGCACGGATTTGATCCACAGACCGAACCGGATCAGCACGGATCTGGAGGCGGATCGTCCGCGTGCAGGTGTAAAGAGTCCGGAAGAGGTGTGGTCCCGTCGAAGAACCTGGAAAAGGGCGGAGGAAAAAGGCTTGAAAACACACTTACAGGTGATCGACGCACCGAGGACCTGGATCCAAACAGAACCAGGCTCCTGGATCTGGTCTCACACATACACACAGAGTGGACTGGATCGGATTGGATTTAGGACCGGGGCGCAGGTTTGGAGCACGAGACTGGATCTCGGAGCGTTTGAGCTGGTTTCAATACCGACATGGATCCGTGGTCTGGGTTGGTTTGGGGGTAAAAGAACCCAGAAGAACCAGAGAACCAACAGTCTGAACAACGGGAAACTAGTCAGGTAATCTGGTTAACTAGTGATCTGGTTACATGTTAGTCCTGGTAAACCTAAAGTCAGGAAACTAGTCCCATAAAGGTTATTTTGTGATAGAAATAAGCCATTAAAATAGGTTTTAACAGCTGTGTAATAGTATTAATGACACCAGTTTACAGAATAAAGTAGTTTAAAGTGATTCCACTGATGTAAAGGAAGTAGTGCAGTACTTTTACTGAAGTACTGAAGTACAGGTTTGGGTGTTGGGTACTACAGAAGAGCTCATGTTAAAATAGAGCAGGTGGATTTTCATATCAGTACTGATCATTATCACTGTGAAAGATGAATCTCTCTTTTTTAAGGAGATTCTGAGTTAAAGTTGAATAAAAGGAACAAATAGTAGTGAGGTTAATGTGCTAAAGTATAATATATGAGAAAAAATAAGGTAGAAGAGTAAATAATAGGTAATAAATACACCTAAAGTAGACTAAAGTGTTGTAAAATATGTAGCAAGACTTAAATTTACATGTAAAAGATGCAACTAAATGGAAAAATTATAAGATAAAACAAAATACTGTAAAATAATCTGATGAAATAAAATGTGGAAAATTGAAAATATTCTTAAATATGTAACATACATGTAAGAGAAGGTAAAAGATTAAAAATGTAAAATCACAAAACAGCCACCCCCAAAAAAAAAAAATGTACCGTAAAAGATTCATCTGATGGAACAATGTGAAAAACATCAAACTAATAAGTAAATGTTTAATGATAAAAGTCAGAGAACACTAAAATGTTTCTAAAATACACGAGGAGGATAAAAATAAATTGTAGAAATGGAACCAAATGAGGAAAAATAACTTAAAAAGATGAAACAACAGTAATTATGTAAAAGTCAAATCAAGTGAAACAAACTTAAAGAGATGAAAACAATGAAAAATATATTCAAAAGTAAATTAAATGATGTAAAACAACAGAAACAACATTGTTGACTTTAAACTGCAGTATAATTATCATGGTATAAACATATCAGAATAACAAAGAGACAAAAACATGTTAAAAAACAATACACATGTAAAGGTGAAACAAATCAAAAACTACAAAAATCCACCCAAAACTACAGAAAAAAAACAATATACTGTAACAAAAGCTATGTAAAAGTGCAATAAGATAAAATGACTTTAGGAGGAAGTCCATAATAGTCGACTGCCGAGTACAGAGTTACACAATCTGGAAATTCACAATTTCATCACATTCTTTTTAAAAAACAACAACCTGTTTGTAGGCTAAGCTTTGCTGTTGCATATAGCTTCATTTCAATTTCTAGTGAAATACTGGACTATGTTTTTTAAAAAAGAATGCAACGAAATCGTGAATTTCCAGAGTGCTCGGCAATCGACTATTTTTGACTAACTCCTACGGACGACTTTTGCATCTGGAAAGGTACTGACTTGACATAATTATCTCTGGACACACTATCTGACGACATGAAGACCACTGGACACTTGGGTTTGCCTTTAGGGACCCTCTACTTGCTACCACCTAAGTGTGATGTTGTTTATAACTTTAGAAGAGGTCTAAAAATAGTGTTTTGTGTCGGCAAAAGGACATGTCCTAATCACAGTTTGGCTCAAAACAGCAAAATGGAACTTTGTCAATGTACATCTGAATGGTGTGATTTTAATGTCAACTGAACGTATGTGTTTCCAATCATCCAAAAATTGAGTTCAAATGCATTTTACTCTGGATAATCCCTTTAAAACTGCAAATGGGTGAACCCACATCGTTTTAAACCCTATGGATTAAGAAAAATATGTCATGTTCATATGCGAGTCAAGGAAGCTGAGACAATATTATTGACCACGGGTGGCCACATTCAGATCTCAAAGGGGCCGAACCAGTAAAATAATAATAGTGGGGAAATAATAAAATTACACTATGATAATGTTTACATCAAAAAAATGTCCTTAACATGGAAAACTTGAAATGTCTTCAGAAAAACAAGTGCAATTTTAATAAGATTTTGTCTCAATTCCAGCTAACATTATAATTACAAATACACAAAACATTTAATAACAGGCAGAATATTGGTAAAATTACACTGACTTTTGATAAGAGATTTCAGGTTGTTCATATTTTTTCAGGTTATTCATATAGATAGTTTGTTAATATACAGATTTCCATGTCATTTTACTTTTTTTTACACTAAAACAAAGATAAAAATCAGCTTTTTTTTTCATTTTTGTTATACGTTATTATGATTATATTTTATTGGAATGACCCAATGGAGATCTCATTTTTCTATGTGTGGAATCTGAATTCAAATGATTTTTAGACCATTGATTGTCAAGATATTTAGTGTCATTCATCCTACGGGCCAGATTGGACTCTTTGGTGGGTTGGATTTAGCACCCGGGCCTTATGTTTGACACCTGTGCTATTGACCATATCATACATAGTATGTTAGTGACGTTTAAAATGTGAACTTTCATTTTAACTGAGTTTTGTTGTGAATGTTTTGATCTGTTCACTGTAAATGAGCCTTTGCCTGATGGTTTTCCACTGGAGTGTTTGGACTCTCTGAGGTCGAGCAGAGTTAAACATTGATCCGTGTGCACATACACAGCTCGGTGTGTTTGTGTTGTGATGAACTCATCAGCTGATGGGTCGGTTTGGGTGAGGTTTTAATTGGGAGTCGTCCCTGGATAATGACACAAGTCCAGGCTCGTATCCTCTGAGAATGTTCACAGTGATGGTCGTTCATTTCCAAGAATAGTCATTTAGTGCTGTATGTTAATTTTTCCCAGGGTATAGACTGACAGGGGCTTAAAGACCTTTGACATATACTGATAAGAGCCTTTTATGGCAGCACAGTGGAAGAGAAAACACTCACAGATTCAACTACAGGAGAATTGTACTTATTTCTATTACAAATTTGACACTGGAGCTTGAAAGTTTAGTTCAGTTTTTCCAGGAAATACACAAGACTACACTTAATTATACCATAGAACAGTGACGTCAATGTCATTTTAGTTTATTTTTCCACATTCATACTTGATTAATATGATCTCAAATGGGTCAGACCAGTAAAATAATAGCATAACAACCTATAAATAATGTCAACTACAAGATTTTCTCTGTTTTTGAGTCAAAAAAGTAAAAGTTGCATCATGAAAATGTTTACATCTACGAACTATTTGTTGAAAATAACCTGAAACTTCATAAGGAAAATAAGTGCACTTTTAACATTCTTAAATATTGTCGCCTTTTAAATTTGTATTTTTCTTGGTTTTTTTTGTCTTTATCACAGTACACTGAATATTTTTAGGTTGTCATCTTTGTCTTGAAAACACTGATGACTATTTCCCACCATTTGTTCCTATAGTGGATTCCCACCCATGTGACCCCTCCTGGTGTGTCCGCCATAGTGAGGGTCTACCCTCCCTCCCTCCACATGTAGTCAGCCGCAGAAAATCCTAATTTAGTTGTAAATTATTCTTAGATCTGTTCTGATGTAATTGTATTTAGTCAAATATTAGTTTAGCTTTAGTTTTGTTTGTTTTGTTTTTTTACACATGTAGCTCTAGTTTAGCCTCAATTTCCACAGCAATACATTTTAAAAACATCTATGCTAAATAGATTTTCCATTTCAACAAAGAAGTACTTTTGAAAATATATATTTAGTACATTTTATGTCCAATCCTAATTAGATAATTTTCCACATTTCAGTAGTAGTATGTCCACTCAGTGCTGCAGCTTTCACAGCAGTTCCAGTGTTCCTTTCACTACTGACTAGACTGGATCAGGCTAATGTTAATGTTTGCTAGTGCACACAAACATGGTGGATTTCTTTGATAACAGAAAATTCATACATTTTACTCTAACGCCAAACTATATTTACAGAGAACTCATTTAATTACTTTCAGGAGTGCAATTTACCTGATCCATAATGAAGACTGCAAAGCCACATGTGGTGGTTTGGAACACTGTCATCACACTGCCATTAGTGTTTTGCCTGTTAATTACAAACAACCACTTGTTTCTCCATTTTGTTCCTTTTGGGATAAGATGTAAGGCTATTTCTTTTGCAGGATCACGTTTTTGATTGAATCTAACTACAACAACACTCAGGCATTGTTGCTTTCTTTCTGGAGGAGATTAATGTTACTAGCGGTTCAGTAGTTAGCATTAGCACCGTCAAAATGGAGGTGCTCTATGACGTGATGACAAGTAGGAGTCCCCAATTTCTTAAACCTAAAAAACTAATCTATTAATCAATCAATAGATTAATCAACAATGAAGCTGCAGCTGAAAATATGATGATATTTACTGCTTTGTGTCAATGGGTTTTCCTGTAAACTCCTGTGTTTTGTGTGTTTTCAGTTCTTGATGTTTTTTATAACATAACATGCACTAAAAAGAAATGTTCGTAAAACCCAAGTACAGTACTGGAGTAAATGTTTTTTTGTTTTGTTTTTTTTACATAACACTAGCTCTAGACGCAGAGTAGACAAATGAACGGAACAAACCAGTTGATTTGAAAGTGAAAATGATCAGAGTTCAGCTTAAGTAACATGGTAGAAACATAAACACATGAACAGGATCCGGTTGAACTGGTGCCTCTGATCCACCAACAAGATAATGTTTCCTTTGACATTTCAGGAATAAGTCGCCTCCAAGGTTCAACATAAGTAACTTAACTTTTAACAACCTAGTAATTTATGTTGACTTCAAAAGGATTTTTTCTACATTTAAAATTTCCTTAGTGATTTATTAACATTTATTATAGCATTTTGCTCCATATTTAGCATTTTTTAATGTATAAATCATGTATTTTCCTATATTTAATTGACTGATCATGTCAATGTTTATAGAAGCTCAGAGTAAATCCAAGGCTTATTAGAGGAAAACTGTAAAAAAAATAAAATTAAATAAATAAAAGTGACATTTTCAGCAAAATATATAGTTTACTTAAATTATGACAAAAACTTGTTTTGTTCAGTTTTAGTATTTTATGTCTTTATTTTATAATTTATCTATTTTATAATTTTTTTCACCAGGTTTCCTACGTTTCTGGCTTATTGTGTTCATATATCTTTTTTTGTTTTTCTTAATATTCAATTTTGTTCATTTCATCGATTACATTGGCTGTTTTTGTTAATTATATTGCTTATTTCATTCTTTTTGGAGCTTTTTTTCCCCTTACTTTTTTCTTATCTTTATTGTTTTGTAAATTGTTTATTATTTTTTGTACATTTTTGTTATTTAATATATAAAAACCAGTGTCATTTATGTTGTAGAAGATGACAGTGTTTCCATGGTAACTACAGAGACTCTGTATATCCGAATGGGTCATATCTAATGATCATTACAAAAATTACAAACTGGATTTTACATCAATTATTTATACGTATTGATAGGATTAGGTATTTATTGATGTTTTTATTTTAGTATTAATTATTTCTTTCCTGCTATTTCTATTATACTTGCACAGAGCAACTGTAACACACAGCTACATCCACTGGAACTAATAAAAGTATTCTGAATCTTTTGTTAAGTTGCCATGGAAACAAAGTGTCGGTGGGAGTGTTTTCATTAGATGGACCAGCTTTAGGTATGTTACGTCTCAGAACATGGTAGAAAGTTCAGGTAATTTTCCAGGGCAAGAAAAGTAGAACAGATGACGTTATCTGCTGAAAGTGCTGATGTTGCCCTCTGACCTTTGGCCTTTGTGTTCAGGCAGGTTGGCGCCGGGTGGCCGGGTCATGGTGATGGACCAGGACACTCAGTGGTTGTACCAACTCCTGGCTGAGGTCCAGTTGGAAAAGTTTTACCTGCGCGTCAGAGATGGACTCAACATCACCCGCATTGAACACTTCGCCTACGTCAAAGAGTCGGACCTGGAGCAGATCGGCATCAGCAAACCGGGTGAGTGTCTGTGTGGGCCACGGAGGGTTAAAACTACCGTGGATGGATGACAGACAGACAGACAGGCATGTAAATGGACAAACAGATGATCATAGGTGGGTGATATGAGTTTTTGCCATTCGACTGTTAAATAAACACTTTATATAGGGAATTATATTAACAAATACTGGGAAATGGTATTTCTATTTATAGGTACAGTAATTATTTTAATATCTATCTGTCTGTCTGTCTGTCTGTCTGTCTGTCTGTCTGTCTGTCTATCTATCTATCTATCTATCTATCTATCTATCTATCTATCTATCTATCTATCTATCTATCTATCTATCTATCTATCCATCCATCCATCCATCCATCCATCCATCCATCCATCCATCCATCCATCCATCCATCCATCCATCCATCCATCCATCCATCCATCCATCCATCCATCCATCCATCCATCCATCCATCCATCCATCCATATAATAGAATTGTCATTAATAAGGACATTATTGCAGTGTATTGATATTTTGGCAGCAGAAACATACCTGTACAGTAAATATGACAATAATTTAAACTAAACTGAACTAAAGCCGACTATAAAACCATGACTTTGGATCTGTTCCTATCCTCCATCAGCACAGAGAAGGTTATGGGAAGCTCTGAAACGCTACAAAACAAATTCCCGGTCACGATCATGGATGACAAAGGTACAGACTCTCCTTCACTGTGTTAAATATGTGCTGGAGGTCACATCTATGCATTCACTTCATTCATTCATTCATCTGTGGACGCAGGTTTTCAACAGCCGAGGTCCGGATGGCGACCAGTGGACCGGAGGAAGTCCTGCTCAGAACCAGGACAGCAGCAGTCGGGCCCTGCCCTGCCTGATCCAGGATAGTGAGCTGATCCTGGGGGAAAAACTGGGCTCGGGGTCGTTTGGCGTGGTGAAGAGGGGAGAGTGGCACACGCCGACCGGGAGGGTGGTGAGGACCTCAGCCTGGTGTAACAGGCCAAATGGACCTGAACTCAGATGAAACCTAGTGTAACAGGATATAGTTTACCCCCTGTCCAGACTATACCTGGGGTTGAAGCAGCCTAGACCAGACTTGAGTGGTATGAATTGGGGTATAATCCAGTCTGGTGTCAAACTGCTGTCCTCTAGGGCCGGGTCCTGCATGTTTTAGATGTTTCCCTCTTCCATTACACCTGGAGGCCATTGCATCATTATCAGTCTGATGAGGAGCTGATTATTAACTCTTTATGTGTCAGGGATGATGCAATGGATGATGTTGTTTAAATATTCAGAAAAATTAAACCGTTTTCCTTTTAGTTTTGTGCATGGACAAGGTGCGAAAAAGCAAGAGTTTTTTTTAAATGATTTTATTTAAACATTTTTAAAGACAAAATTCAAATTGCTGGGACCAAATTTCAATACTAATTGGTTTTTTTTTTAGTTTAGTTTATGTCATTCATATATTCACTTCAAAGCAACAAAAAGAGAGAGAAAAATACAGAATTTGACTGAAAAAGGCTCAGGCAGAAGCAAAGATTATTAAGTAATTTTCCACATTATTTGTCATTTTGTAAATATTAGATTTTGTTGCTCACTTTGTTTATTTTTCTACATTTTGTTCTTTTAAATTTAGCATTTTTCTTTGATTTGTGTCTTACTTTGCTCATGTTCCCAATTATTGGTATTCTCAGGAGTTAAAGGGTTAAACCGAATCACATGGAAGAGGGAAATATCTAAAACATGCAGGACACCGGCCCTTGAGAACTGGAGTTTGACACCTGTGCATTAGAGGTTTGATTATGTTGTTTCAGCTCCAAGTGGCAGTGAAGTCTCTCAGGAGCAGCATGTCAAGGCAGAGTGAAACCCTGACTGACTTCCTCCAAGAGGTGACCACCATGCAGTCCTTAGACCATCCCAATATCATCCGACTGTACGGCGTGGTTCTCACGCAGCCCCTGAAGATGGTAAGACATGTGGAGGGTCAGTTCTGTCCAAATAGAACCTGTTGTAGACTACCGTGAATCTGTGGTGCTGCACTGAAACGAGGAAGAATATAATCAAAATTATCAATACTTTAAGAGGTGTCAAACATGCGGCCCGGGGGCCAAAATCAGCCCACCAATGGGTCCAATCTGGCCCCTGGGATGAATTTGTGAAATGCCAAAATTACACAAAATATATTAATAATTAAGGAAGTTAAAATCATTAGACATTAATTCAATCTAAAACGGATCAGACCATAATCATAATAAACAATAAAATATGAAAAAGTACAAATTTTCTTCTTTGTTTTGGTGCAAAAAAGGGATTTAATTAATTAATTTAGTCCCTTTTACTGGTGGTTTTACATTTACTGGTGACTCAATGTTGTAGAAGATGACAGTGTTTCTATGGTAACTACAGAGCTTCTGAACATCCAAATGGGTCATATCTGACAACCATGAAAACATGAAAATGTATATTTTACACCAACTATTTACGTGGATCAATAGGTTTAGCTGTTCAGAAGTTATTAACTATTATAGTTCAGTAGATGCTTTTGGGCATCAGTGGCTGTTTGGGTTTTTAATGGTTAAAGGGATGATTACGATTATGACAATTATGCCTAATGTGCATCATAGTTATTGTAGGTTCTATATTCACATTAATAATCTCCATTTGATGTAGGATCACAGCAGCAACATAAAAGTATTTCTAATTATAGTAAAATAATTCCGTCAGTAAGACCTAAAATGTGTTTTTTCTTTCCTCCTCCAGGTGACTGAACTGGCTGCTTTAGGTTCTCTCTACGACACCCTCCGCTCTCGTCAGTTCGAGTACCCCCTTCTGAGACTCTGGCTCTTCTCCACCCAGATTGTGGCCGGTATGGAGTATCTGGAGAGCCGCCGCTTCATCCACAGGGACCTGGCGGCGAGGAACGTCCTGCTGGCGTCCAGGGAAATGGTCAAGATCGGCGACTTTGGTCTGATGAGAGGCCTTCGCCACGAGGCTGACCATTACGTCATGTCAGCACACAGACGGATCCCATTCGCCTGGTGAGGACTGATGGGAGAAAAGGGGGAAACGCTGACATGGATGTCGACAGTAGAATGGAATCTGACTGGGAAAACTAAAGAGCCTGGAAATGCCTGACAACCAACGGGACTTGAACCATTTAATTTGTAAAAAAAAAATTATAATAATAAATCTAAATGTCTATTATGTGAATATTTTTAACACTTATTTCCAAAATGTGAACAAACTGAGCACTTTCTACAACTTTCTCAGTTACTACATCCTTAACTGCTTCTACTCTTTAACAGCAGAAACAATGTTTAGTATTAACTACGATTAGATGACTTTATGTTAATGTTTAATGTTCTGTGTCTTTGCTTCCCATTTTCCCTCAGGTGTGCTCCAGAGAGCCTTCGTGTGGGCTCCTTCTCCCACGCCTCTGACGTCTGGATGTTGGGTGTCACTCTGTGGGAGATGTTCACCTACTGCGAGGAGCCGTGGTTCGGTCTTTCTGGCAGACAGGTACACGCTTGTCGATGCTGCGTTACCAGTTCACAGTGCAGTGGATGATTGTACTCATGTTTGGAATGTGCCTCCCCACCCAAATGCTATTCATCTTTGTAACATGTGACTCAGTGTTTACTGTGTTTGGTTCAGATTTTATTGCGTGTGGAACGAGAGGGTGAACGCTTGGAGAAACCGGCAGATTGTCCACAGGAACTGTACGGCATCATGAGGAAGTGTTGGTCCTGTAACCCAGCAGAGAGGCCCACGTTTGGACTGCTCACTACATTAGTAGCAGAGGTTTGTGGAAGGAAACCTGTGCAGATTTAAACCATGGGTGCCAAACATACGCCCAATGGAATGAATTTGAAATACAAAAATAACACTAAAGATATTAACAATTAAAGATGTACCAAGTGGTAACCAACACTAAAAACCCACCTAGAACACATTTGACCAGATTTGCCCTATCTCATATCATTCCCAAAACACATTTTTGGCGACTGTGACCTTTGACCTACATTCACCAAAAATGAATGGGATGGATCACCTTGCACCTTTCAGGAAAATTTCATGAAAATTGGTCTGGTAGCTTTTACCCCTCTCCCCTTTGGGGTGAAAATCGCTTTAGTTCAGGTTGGACAAACAGGATAATATGATCTTAAGTTGGTCAGACCAGTAAAATACAATCATAGTAACCTATAAATTAAAATTTTTCTGTTTTAGAGTGAAAAAGTCAAATTCCATGAAAATGCTTACACCTATAAAGTCTGAAATTTCTTAAGAAACGTGCAATTTTAATAATAATATTCTGACTCAGTTTATCATTTACACACATATAGCTTACAGATCACTATGGATCTACAAATAAAACATTTACAAACAGGCATTATTGTTACAAATTTTGAGGTTTGTATCTAAAGTGAGTTTAACCCCTTGACCGTTAACATCTTCAGTGTAACTTTTGCACTTCATACATTTATTGATTTATTTGACCCCTCAGTTAGACTACATACTGAGGCAAAAAACAGCCATATTTTGACTTTACAGATCACAGTAGATCTACAAATACACAAAACATTTAGTAACAAGTGAAAAGAATTAAAACTACATGAAATATTTACATTAACAAACTATCCTTTCATAAAAAATGTTAATAATCTGAACAAATATTAATACCAAAGATAAGATATTCCTTCATTAATCCCACTAGGGGAATTTCCAGTCTTAAGAGAAGTGCAATTTTAGTCTGTTACTAAATGTTTGTTGTATTTATGAGTTTTAATACACATGATAATGAAAAACTGAGACATTGTTATATAATATTATTGAGATTGTACTTGTTTTTCTTTAGAAATTTCAAGTTTATGGGTGCTCATATAATTTTTTTTTATTTATTTTTTTACTTTTTTCATTGTTCTTTAACTGACTTGATCCATATTAGACTGACTGAGGAATATGAACCAAATTGAGTTTGATAAACCTGACTTAACTGTTGCAGAAAATACAAATATCTCTCGTCGAGTTACTTTATATTACTTCTTTTGCACAGGCCAAACCGATGGAGGTGCAGGCAACAAGGGACTTCACTGAAGCCAGAAAACTTGTGCTCTCTGCCAACGATTTAGTGACCGTCATAGACCACGGGTAGGTAAGAGGAGGGGGGGGGTGGGGGGAGAACAGGGAAAACACAGTGGGCCTTTGTTGAGATGAAACAGAGGATTAAACCATCCTGCTCTTCAGTGCATTCCACATGTAATCTGATGGAGTCTTCCAGGTCTGTCGTCTGTGACACGGCCTTTACTGTTCGAAGACAACAGATGAGAGGTAGTAGTATCAAGTCCTTTAGAATTAAACCAAGCAAAGTTTACAGAATAAAGCCATCATACATACATACATTCAGACAATCTGGTTCTAACTTAATGGTGTTGCCAGGAAGAGCTTAGTTGAATCCAGCAGAGATGTTTATATTAGGTGCTGCTTGGAATCCCAGTAAAACTAAATACATGCAGCATCTTGCTCCTGTATTAAACAGTGAATCCCAGTTGACACACCAGAACCTCACCACTCTACCTTTACTGCTTTTACAGTCTGGATATGAGCGAATGGAGGGGTCAGAACCAGCGGACCCTCACCACCGGCTGGTTCCCCGCAAGCCTCATTATGCCAGTGGGTCATCCTGCTGCCGTTCCCCCCAGCAGTGTCGCCCCACCACCTCCTTCAACATCCCTAATATCTGCCCCTCTGCAGGGCAGTCTGCAGCATACCGGGCATGGAGACCTCCACCCTGACAAGTCCTGGGGAACCCCAGAGAGCCTGGACGAGTCAGTTAACGCCTCATTCACACCTATTTACATTACATTTCTAAGTTTACAGAGAATCCCCAATACAGAAAAGATGTCAAATGTCAGAAAACTGACTGTTACTGATGGAAAAAATACATTTCACTGATTTTGAGGGGTGGTGAACTTTGACCTTCTGTCAGTCTGTATAGTTTTTGATGCAGAGCTGTCACACTAAAATGTTACCATGTAACCTGTGCAGAAGTGGCAACTGGAGGTCGGGTCGGGAGACGGAGGGCTCTAATCTGCAGAAAATGTCAGGTAAGACCTAATAGTGGAAGCACAGTGTGAGGCCATTATGCAGTGAGGTTAAAGAAACGATCAAAACACAAACAGATTTTTTTCATATGTGCACTTTTCTACGTCTGTTGATGAAAATGCCTCTTTTTGCATCTCCAGCTTTCTCTCGGAGCCTGGAGTCAGTGCTGAGCGGACCCCGTCCCAGAGCTCAGACAGTGGTCGGGGTCCGAGTGGACCATCAAGGCAGGCCCATGACCGGTGTGATGGCAGCTCGTAGTGTGGTGACGCAGAAGGACCCCCGTCGCTTCAGTGAAGCCAGCATCGTCCCGCCTCCCCGGCCACCTCCCCCCAACCTGAAACGCCTGAATATGAAGTCCCAGAGGAGGGCCCCGGTCCAGCAGATCCCAGGGTCCTCGTGGCCTCCACAGGTAGTCCTGGTCCCTCCCATGGCACCGGCACCAGTGTACCCTCCTCAGCAGGTCGTAGGAGGATCCAACCTGGTGAAGATGTCGCACATGGCTCGATCCACCCCTCAGCTGGATGAAGCAGCAGACAACAGGGAACGAACCCGAGATCGATACCGTGAGAAGTCACCGCATGTTCAGCACATGAGAGACAGTCTGATCTCACAGGTAAAAGATGTTCAGAAGGTTTTAGACACTTTAGGACAAGGAAAAAGTCATATATATATATATATATATATATATATATATATATATAGTGTCTGTATTTGAATTGTCAGTCATTTTAATCCTAAGTGTGTTCTGGTATCAGACTGACCTCTGCTGGTCAGTTTGGAATATCAATACTATGGAGAACCACTGAAATAACCATAATTATTATGGTAATTAAACATCCATGGAAGGAGTTGTCAGATATTAAACAATTACATGAATACATTGAAATAAATTATATAATCAATAAAATAAAAAATATGAAATTCAACATGTGTGTCTATACATGTGGACACGTTATCCTCTGAAATTCTTACGCACAGTGTGGGTCTTGATCAGGGACAAAAGTTCTATGACACTATGTGGTCCTAATATGTAGACCGGTTCCTGTTCTGTTCTGCAGGTCATGGAGGCGGTCCATGGAGTGACCACTGAGGAGGTTCACACTGCTCTACAACGGAACGAGTGGAATCCTGTTAGAGCTGAACAACAACTGAAGGTCAGATGATGATGAGTAAAGTCATGAGCTGGAGGGTTTTTTTACCTATCTATCTATCTATCTATCTATCTATCTATCTATCTATCTATCTATCTATCTATCATTGCTTTTTCTAAAGATAATTATTTAATGCCTATAAAAAAACTACTTTTTTACAGGCAATGAGCTCATTTATATGTACATTAATACTTGTAATACCAATTTATTAATATTTTATTTCATAGAATGTCATTTGCAGTGGCCACATTTCATTCATTCAAATAGTTAAAGTTCTGAAACTCCACTACAGAGGACAAATATAATGTATATATAATATATAAAATGTAATATTTTTAATTGGTGGTCTCACTATCTCCATCCTTTTTTGTTGTTTTGTGCCTCAGTTGGAGCAGCTGTACTCACTGAGCCTCTGCTCCAAAGAGGAATGTGTGAAGATCTTATCCAAGTACCAGTGGAACCTGCAGCTGGCCAGCAGATACCTATTCCGATGGTCCCGGGAGGACCGGTCTGGGCTCAGTGAGCGGGATCGACCGCAAATCAGTGCAGAAAGACGGGTCTGAAAAGGCTGTGGAACGTTCAGTCTGAGGAAAGAACTTGTTCAATCTCCATTTAAAAACACAGTGGGAGGTTGTCTCTGTGAATGCATAGAGAAATGAAGATGCACGAGTGAAAGATTCCATTTGAGGACTGTTTTTATACTTTTAATGAGACATTATCCACGACACCAGTTAAAATGTATTTTGTACCTTAGTGAATATGTATATATTGTCACAGTAATAGTTCTTTGTCGAATAAATTGATGATTTATGGACCGTTAATTTTTGTTTTATTCCAAAATAAAACTAAGTGCTATTGTGAAAACCACTTAAACTGAGACTCAGTCATAAGGGGAAGGTCAGGTGTATTTAAAACCCTGAATGCAGTGGTTTAAAAGTCTTGTAAGATTATATTTTATTCACCATGGGAAACATATCTTCACCACCCGAACATAATTCAGTCATTTTTTTCCCCCAGGTTTTTCCAGAAACACAAAAAACAACCAAATATTGAACATTTGATGATTTAAGCAAAAAAGTAATTTTTGTCAAAATAAAAATGAATAGTAATAGAAAATGAGAGAATGAGTTTTGCTTCAAAGGTCACTTTACAGGTTAATGGATGCATCTTCTGGACGAATATACACTATATTGCCCCAAGTATTCGATCACCTGCCTTGATTTGCATATGAACTCTCCATCCCATTCTTAATCCATAGGGTTTCATCTGATGTCAGTTCACCCTTTGCAGCTATAATGGCTTCAACTTTCTGAGGAAGGTTTTCCACAAGATTCCAGAGTGTGTTCATGGGAATTTTTGACCAATCCTCCCGCAAGGATTTGTGAGATCACACACCAATGTTGCACAGAAGGTCTGACTCTGCTTGCCCTTTACATATAATACATCCCAAAAGTGTTGTATGGGGTTAAAGGTCAAGACTGTGTTCAGGCCAGTCAAGTTCATCCACATCAAACTCCCTCGTCCATGTCTCTATGGATCTTACTGTGTGCACTGGTGTACAGTCATGTTGGAACAAGAAAGGGACAACTCCAAACTTTATGGAAATAAATGTCCAAAGTCTCTTTGTGCAAAATCTCTTGGTGTTGAAGCAAGAAATCTTGGAAAATGCAACCCTTCCACTGGTAAGGGTTAGCTATGGTGCTGTGCCACAGATAAATCATTTCACCCATATATTTCATATAAAAAAAAAACATCACCATCACATTAGACTTAAATTCTGGATCACTTTGAGATTTTACATTGTGGTAAATTAAGAATAAAATTCAAACTGAACTAGAATCCAGGATCTCTTCCGGATTACTACCAAAATGTAATAAATTGTTCCTTGTGAAATTCCCAACACATCCTGAAAATATTATCAAAATGCATCCATAACATTAGACAGACAGACAAACTCCAGCTAAAACATAACCTCCCTGGTGGAGGTAATCAAACCCCCCAATAATCACCCCCAGGCTAATAAATATTTTTGTAGTACAACAATTTTTGTTTTGTTTTTGATTTTAGATTGCAGCTTTGTATATGGCTTAATTCATATCAAGTAAAACATTTTTATATATTATTCTCGCTGAATTTATTGATTTTCATGGTCGTCATGCATTTATCCCAGTGGTTCTCAATTTAGTATAATTTCTTAGTACAGTAGATTATGTAAAAATCATTCAAAAACAGATGGACATACACAGGAGGCAGATGGATGAATGGTCAGACCCAGACAAAATTATTATTATTATTATTGCTATTACTATTATTGTTATTGTTAATATTATTGTACCTGACACTTAATATAATATCCTCTAAATATATATTGTTTCTGACTATAGACCCCCCCCTATTATTATTATTATTATGATAATTGACAATACCACTATCACTGTTTTGTGATATATGTGTAGATATATATATATATATATATATATATATACATATATATATATATATATATATATATATATATATATATGTATACAAACGTATACATAAATGTATATTCTATTATTATGCCATACACACTTGCACCATACACCCACACACACTTCACACACAAATCACCAAATTTGAAATACCCTGTAAGGTTTTACTGTTCGACTTCCCTTACCCTATTTTTGTCTTTTGTTTTTGTCTGTTTGTTCTTCTCCTCATGTATGTATTCCCCCTGTCTATGTGTGATATGAATGTTATGTTTTATGTTGCAATAAAAAATATATAAAAAAAATAAATCATTCAAAAAATCTAAATAAAACATAAAAATTGGAATACAGATACATTTTCTTATGCCCTTTAATGTGAACCAGGAGACTTGGTGGCAGAGGTATATAATAAGGGGGGGGGGATATTAGGGCGGGGCCTATGTATCAGAAGGTCCAATCATAACCTGCAACGTTTCATAACGTACGCATGTGCAATAATGTCAAATTAAGATTCCGAGGGAAAATACATTTCAAACACTTCCTGACTTGCATCATTTGCTGTTACATCGTGTTGAACGTGGTGAGTAACACATTAAATAGCTAACTAATCGAAATTATGTAACGACTTTCACTTCCAGTGCCAGAGGCAACATTAACGGAACTGTACCGTGCTCATATGTAGCATATATGATCCAATTCTTCATTCAGTTTGAGATTATGTTTATCCAATAGGTATTTGGAAGGTCTGAAGAATGGTCTAGAGGTAGTTAGAAGGATGGTAAGAATGAATGAAGAATGTTCTAGAGCAAGGATGGGCAAACTATTCAACACAGGGCCAGTGTAGCTGCAGGTTTTTGTTCCAAACAAGCGGTAGCACACCAGACTTGATTCTATTAATCAACTAATCTGGGTTTTCAGAGAGTTGATTGGTCAAACTGTGAACTCTTGAGTTTAGTGTCTTTGTAGAACTGATCCATAATAAAACACATGGACTAATGATATCTTGATGCAGGAATTTGTTAAAATTGCCCATATTTTCCTTATGAAATATAACTTGTTTTGTGTTTGGATAATTTATAAAACTATTTTCATAATTTAATATTTTGTCTTGGGTTTTTTTTTGCAGTAAAACAATGACAATAATGTGTAGTTGTCATTATTTATAGGTTATTTACTGGTCCAGCCCTTTGGAGATCAAATCAGGCTGAATGTGGCCCCTGAAGAAAATGAGTTTGAGACCCCAGTTCTAGAGGGACATACTACAGCAAAGTTTGTTGTAGTACCAATGGGCGTAGAACTCGTGGGGGATGGGGGTGTTGCAAGACCCCCACTTCTCCAACCAGATGATTTCATACAACCTACTTTTTCCTGAGTTTATATATTGTATCGTTACTGGATCCAGGAAATGGATGGAGAGTTAGTCTTGCCTATTTTTTATTTCAGGATAAACAGTTACTGTCAGTCACAATCACGTCAAACAAACATCAATAACATTGTGGGGCTTTTACAATATCTATGGTTTAAACTGTTTAATTAACAGCACATATAAAGAAGCGCACCTCAGTTTGCCAGGCGAAATGTAAACAGCTCTTCTTTGTGGTGTTAGCAAACAGTCATCAACCAGTAAGTAATGAGAAATGTTGCTGTTGTTAAACTATGTCTTGTTCGGTGACATATACCCTAAGCCAGTGGTTCTCAAACTTTTTTCAGTGATGTTCCCCCCGAGAAACATATTTTAGTCGTCTCCCCTAACATGGACAAAACATTTTTGTAAGAAAAAAGAGGTACAGAACATATGTGACAAAATCCCACAGGTCAAAGGTTAACCAGGCCTGGAGTGTCTTTGCTTTACACTGGACCAGTGTAAACGTAAGAAAAAGCAATACAGTGTTTTCTTCATTTTAGCTCAGACAGCCCATCTTAAAAAGGGTCAAATAAATATGACTGAAGTGAACCCCCAAGCATGACAGGGAAGTTTTTGAAATATTTTTTCCCCTTTCTTTTTAATAAATGTGTGTTGTTGTTTTTTTATTTTAGATGTCAAAAAGTATTTGTGGCTCCCAGTGTTTTCCTTTCCATGGAAACTGGGTTCAAATGGCTCTTTGGGTGTTCAACGTTACCGTCCCCCGCTCTAGACTTATGTATATTATGTGTATTAAAAACTTGTTGCCATTGGCAGCAGGCGGTTATCGAAAAAAATCTGCAACGTTGCAATGTTCTAGAGGGCCGTAGAATAACACAAATAAAATACACTTCAATTAAATATATATGTTGTTGGAATAGGCCTCCAGCGACCCCCATGACCCTAGTGGGGATAAAGTGGGTTCAGATGATGAGACAACAAACAATTGCACTGTCCACATGAATATCTACACCTCTGTATATAACTTGTTCTTTGTCTCTTCAGAGCCATGATGTCTGCCAAAGACACAATAAGAACCAACAAAACAAAACTTCAACACATCCTGTCAGCAGATCGCCGTCTGATCCTCAACAAAGTTTATGAAAAAAATATCATCACAGAGAGAGACTACAACAATCTCAAATCCATTGACAAAGAAACTAATGAAGGACATGTTATCAATCTAGTAGATAACATCATGAATAAAGGAGAGGACACCTGCAAAAAGTTTGTCACCCTTTTACTGACAGATGAGGAGATTAAAAATACTTACCCAGATTTACAGAAGATAGAGTTGAATACCATGCCTCTGTCTTTACCAACCCAAGAACCTTCAACATCTTCTCATGGAGGTATGGAACCATGGAATACATCAGTGGAGAAGGATCACAACCAGGGCTGTAGTGGTCAAATTAGAGGTGGGTAAACTATGATTTTTTTTTTTTATCAGATAGACCGTGACGTGGCGCGACCCGACGTGTGTTTTGTGTTCACTATGTTTTTGGCTGCCTTGTGGCTCTTTGATGATCTGTGTTTGAAAATTTTACTTCTCAAGCATGACAACTGATACTGGTGATCACCGTTGTGACTGTATGTGACTTTAGTTGCGGCCCATTCATTTGAGAGACACATTCCTGTTTCTTTAAACACTCCAAGGCCTTTCATTTTTTTGCAGATTTTGCATCCAAGATATTCATTATTGACAATAAGCCAAGGGTTATCTTTTTTAAACTGTATGTGTTGTTTTTCTGTCCAGATACTGGGATGGCATCTGCTCTCTCTTTCTCCTCTCACTGTGTCTTCAGTCTCAGATTCTGCATCTCCCTCTACTTCAGACTCTCCACTCTCCATCTCTCCTGTCCCTGTTTCTTCTCTTACTCCTCTCGCACTACCTGTTTCTTCATCTCCTATTTCATCTTTCTCTGTTTCCTTATTCTCTTTTGGTCCTCTTTCATTTCCTCCTCTCCCTGTGATCTCTGCCTCATTGCCTGTACCATCACTGCCTGAAAAAGGTAGAATTTAAGTGTTGTGGGGCTGAGAACACCAGTTAAGCAGTCTGCCAATTACACTGACAACATAAGTTAAAGGATCACTCATGTAGGCTATAACTACCTATGTCAGCATAAATAGCCTATACAGCATGTTTTTTGTTATATTGTTTTATATTTAGAAAATATAAGATTGCTATTTTTGTTTTACACGTGCCAATTCAATGGCTGTTTTTTTAATCATATATAAGCCATCATATAAATCGTATTTTTGCTGTATTTAGAATGACAATTGACCTTTATTTGATTTGCTATTCTCATTTCACCTTGAAGCACGAGAACGTCTCGTGCTGTACAGTACAAGTATTGTTGTAAAATTACACTTGCGGCATTGCTAGCTTTTGTGATAGAATGACTCGCGGTGGGTGACGAGTGCAATACAAGGATAGCATGACTACGCATTAGCTTATCTGAAAGCTCGTTCTGCCATTGCCATAGTCAAACTTCATAAAGCATATTTAACGACTCATGTAAATTGATCTCTGTCAGTCTTACTTTGTACTTGAGGCCTTTTGCTTGCATCTGCGGAAGTGAAAGCACTGGATGGTCTCTTCAAATATCTCGTAATATCCATGATGATTAACTTTGAACAGGTAGGCAGGCAGGCAACTACACAACGTGTATGTGTTTACATATTCCCTGGATCCTGATTGGTGTCACCGCCGCAGCCAAAAGGCACTGATTGGAAGGTCACATATCCAAATACAGAGCAGATGAAAATTCCTACTAAAGCCTTAAGTATGTTCAACAATATTTTTTAAAATGACACCACATTTATTTTGGATTATTCCAATGGCAGATCACAAGGCGCAGGAAACTTTGACGTTAACTTTGCCATTAAGAGCTGCGCAAACGCTATTTAGAGGTGGGTAAACGGTGTTTCCTGAATTCCAGAGGTGCGTAAACAGCGTTTATGTGAATTTACCCTCCACTACGGCCCTGATCACAACACATCACTCAAAAGGAAAAGGGAAGTAGAAGATTCCAACACACCAGCTGCTAAGATGGTAAAAGTAGAGCTGGAGCTAAAGATAGTCAACGAGCAAAACTCAAAAGAGGAAGCCAAAGGTGGTCAAGGAGCCAAAGCCAAAGCTGGTCAAGGTGATGGTTATTTTTTTAACTCATATTTCAGAGCAAACCGTTATCTACTTACATAGACTCATGAATGCTCCTGTTGTTTCAAGGAGCCGAAGCCAAAAGTGGTGAAGGTGCTAAAGCCAAGTGTGGTCAAGGAACCAACATTGTTAAAGGTAGTGGTCATTTACTTTTTTCACATTTCAGATCAAACTGTTACCTACTTTTACTGACTCATGAGCTAAATGCAAGTGGATTTTTGTTTAAAGGACCCAAAGCCAAAGGTGGTCAAGGAGTGAATGCCGAAGATGGTGAAGGAGCTAAAGGTGGTGAAGGAATCGAAGGCGGTCAAGGAGCCAAAGCCAAAGGTGGCCAAAGTACCAAAGCCAACGGTGGTGAAGGTGCCAAAGCCAGCCAAAAGGAGCCAAAGGTGGCCAAAGTACCTGTAAAGGACCACAGTAGTCCTTGTATGAATATAAATATATATATATTTATATGGGAATTCTACTTTCGATTCTTGTTTACATTATGTCTATTTATGAATAGAAACATTTAATCAAATATGGCTTTATTGTTGCGTACCCTTTAAAATCATTATTTGTATTGTTATTGATCTGGTGAATTAATTTTGCCCTTTGAGTGACACTGTAGCTCCATAAGGAGACCTATAAAGGTAGAGGTGTTGTAAGGAGGCAGCTAATTTGTTTGAGCCTGAGACAAAGCTTGATCTCCAGGCCCCATGATCTTCTACTTCATTTAGCACATAAGAACTTTGATGCCTGTTTAACAGAAGAGAAAATTACAAACATTTAAACATCCTTAGTAGGTACAGTGAGGTATGTTTGTATCACCATATTTGCTTTATCACTGTGGAAACATAAGTTCCTTTAGTGTGAATGTTAAATATTGATGCACAAGATGAAGAATGTGCTGTGAAGGGTGTATGTTGACTTGTTTGTTTTTATGTTTGTATACTCTTGACACAGTTTTCAAAGTGCTATGGTGAAATTGAAGATTCTGCTGCAAATAAAATACAAAAACACCATATACATCAGTCGAGAATCTCTTTGGGGATCCAAGGATTGCTACAGTGAAAACTGAACGCTACATCTGGGTCGTCTGCTGACTAGGGTTTCCACCTGTGTCAAACAAAAATCCTGGACATTTTGACCACCCAATCAGTCCTTTGGTCAGAAGCAACGCAGCTCTTTGCACATCTAACCCAGAAAAAAACAAATGAATCAAACAATTCAAATAAAGGATTAATTACTTTTCAACTCTTTCTGGAGCTGTCCAGTTGTCATTTTTCTTGTTTCATTTTTTTCCTCATCTTTAGATAAATGAATTTTACTTTTTTTTTAATTTTAAGATTACAGCTGATACTGAAGGTAAAAAGAAGAAAACAAATAAGAAACAAACAATTAAAGCCAAACCCAATTAGAACCAATAACACATCTATACAATATACTGTACAACAGACCAGACATTTATTATTTTGTCTTATTTCCAGCAGTTTTTGGCTTGGACACAGGGGACAGTAGAGAGCACACATAAAAGGGGAAAATAAAGTTCATTAGAGTGCACACATATACAGTAACGTCAAAATAATTTATGCAGTTAAATTGTTATAGTTTAACAAATAACCTATTTTACACTGTCTTTAAGAATACCTGAATGTACCAATATCTTGGTTTGTTGTGAGCTCAGTATTCGATGTACATGTTTTTTTTATTATTTGTTGTGGTCATCTAAGGCTGTTGTACATTTATATTTCACTGAAATTTTCTCTGGGCAAAGTGAACAGCTAGCATAAAATGGCTCGCCTGGATATGGTCTTAGCAACGTAGCGTACTTGTCCTGTTTTAACCAGTCAGTGTTGAAGCGTGTCAATTTTTTACATTTTTTTACTGGCCTGTCATCCCCTGCTCCTCCTGAGTGACCCTCATCTGTCTATCCACCCATCACGATTCTCCGATTTTTCTCATTCCGTTTTCTCCACGTACCTTCTTGTCTCTCTCCCTCTCTCTTCTCCTCACCATTCCAAATAAACCTGCGCACCACTGACTGAGTCAAACAGCAACACATGTTAACATGAAGAATTGCTACGTCATTAATATACATAGGCACAATACAATTTAATAGGCCTATTGATCTGAGATGCTGAGAAGTTTGCTTAACCTGAGTCCTGACTCGCCCCATCTTGATACAGTGTGAGGAAAGAGGAACGTGTGAAGTTTTATGAAATGCAGCCAGAACAGAAGTAATCAGGTTAGTTGCGGTCTATGGTTTTGCCATGTATAAATCATTCAGTGTCCCGGATTTTTTTTTTCCCGGGACAGTCCATGAAAATCCAGGACATGCAGCAACACTACTGCTGAGTTGTTTCTGAATACAAGCTGAGAGAAACTTATGAAGGGACAATTCCTGATGAAGTGAACTTTCTCAGTGCAGTCTTTTACCTTTGTGCATGAAGTTTGAGTTGTATTTTTGAGAAGTCCTGGTTATCTGAAACTCTTAAAGTGACTGTTAAATAGCTTCATTTCAACTGTAAATTCTTAATGTTTGAAATCAAGTGGTTAAGAGAAGCCTGTTTTACATTTTGAAGTAAAGCAAGCAAGCAAGCAGGCTCAGGCCTATGCTACTGGATGCAATTTAAACAGTAGTAATGAGTCTGATGGGCTAATTCCTTTCTTTGTCATTCATTTGATGTAAGGTGTCACACAAATTAAGATAACTCAGTTTATCACCAAGTTAATTGCAATCACATAAAATCACAAAGCAGGGGCGGAGCTTTTGGTTCACTGTAGGGGGGGCGATGACCTGTAGTGGGCCCTTTATATACTAGGCCTAGTATAGGTAATATTGGTGTTCATTCCAACACCATGGTTTTAATTAGTCCTCCTCATGTTGATCTTCCTAAAGGCAGAGGCATTTTGTTTTTTTAATGTTTTTTATGTCTTGTGTGTTTATGTTTTCAGATTTTTTTCTCTATAATGGTAGACTATAGACTCCTTCAAAGTCAACGTCATTCAAACAAGAGGAAGTTGCGTGCACAGACTGGACTAAAAAAACTGCATGGAAACACTGTTTATATAGATGACAGACCTACAGCAGAACTACAAATGTCTTGTTGTTGTGTTGTCATTTGTCAGAATTATTACAAGGACAGAGTTAAACTGTAAAGAATTCCAACTGGATCTGACCCATTCAAAAAAAATAAATCAACATCTATGGTTACGAAGATCCAGCATGTGGACTGGGGTGAGAGCACGATCAGGAATGTCCGTTTGTCTGTCCTTCCTATTGTAACCACAATCTGGACCTTGAATAAAACTGCTGCAGCATGACCCAAACCTACAGTGAAGTACAGACTGAAAATAAAATGAAAGATATGGGAGATATACAAATAGGTGGTTAAGTGATTGACCTGGTTTATTCTACGGCCCTCTAGAACGTCCCGTTCACTTTGAATGACGTCAGAGGGCGGATTTTTTCGATAACCGCTGCGCCTTTAACGCCCGCTGCCAATGGCAATGGGTTTTGTCACTTCAGATTCACTGTACCATATCACTCCGCAGGTAGTTCGGCCACTTTCAAAGTAAACATTAGCCTCGTTGTAACATGCTAGCTTATCCAATGTTAACCTATCCTGATGTTATCCTTACCGTAGTCGGGAAATCAGGGGAAATATCCGTCCTCTCCTCGTACAAAATCTCCAGGGCCGTAGTCAGTATTTTACCCCTCGGTTAACTCCTCTATGCTGGTTTTTAGAAAACAAGGAGCGGTTTCAGTGAGCTTCGTTTTCAGTATTTATTTGCAGGAACGGGACAACACCTGCTCCGGTCGCCGACCTGACTGTGTACATCCGCCTCTCTCTTTTCTCCGCCTAAAACTCTCTGCCCCGCCTATTTCACAACACTAGTCCGTTAGAGTAGTGACAGTAAAAAACTGTAATAACCTGTAGAATAAGCGGGATAATACATGGAACACGAGTTACTATCAGAAAAATACTCCTCGACGGGGCGAACAACACCCTGATGCCGGAGGTGTACTTGCTAAGTACATGTCAGGCTACTTGGAAACATACCTATATCGCCTGTCCACTCTTTTATCCAGTAAGGATTCGGCAGATGATGCTCACTTTTAAGTGCTAATTTATTTATGTAGCATTCTAGATCTTGAAAACACAGATGTATCATACTCTGACAGCTTTAAATCCCGGTCTACAGACAGCCCTGGCTGCGCGTGCATAGTAGCATCATTCGGTTAGTTTACAATCATCTCAGTTACGGCGTGCGTGAGGCAAGGTGCGTTCACGAACCGTGGGAATTTTAACCAGCCAGGGTACAGGTGGTGACTGTTACTTTGTAGCAAAAGTGAAGCATGCGAGATTAACTTTACCAACTCAACACACTCAACAATCAAGGGCACATTTACAGTTGTTTTATTTTCCCCATGCAATCAGAAAATAAGCATTTACCCAACTTTCAAACACTTCAGAGTTTGTCTAAAAAGACGCCCTCATAACCTGTAACCCCATAGCCAAGGGAGAGGCTTCTGAATTCTTGAACCCCAGAGGAGAAGCTATCTAAAAGAGCAAAGTCTCTGCCCAATCCAAAGAAAGTGTGTCATTTCCCAACCCTTGTCTCATCTGTTCTGTCTCATCAGTTTAAATGTGGTCAAAGTAAAAATATAAAAAAAAAAAAAAACCCACTTAATTCATTCCTTGGGTCAGTATTGTATGGGAAAATGTGTTCCTTTATGTCTTTGTGTCAAAGGTTACGCCACATTGGGACAGTTTTAGAATTGTTTGGGTTCCAGTCCAGGACATTAAAGGGTTAAAAATGTAAACTTTTGGGCATTATTTCAGCTTAATACCCAATTAAATAATCAAATGTATACTGTAAATGAGAAATAAATAGCAAGAGGTGAAAAAGCACACAATAAAACTTCTAAAACAATAGAACTGATGTTCTGCATTTCCCTCATGTTCCCATAAGGTGGAGCCAGGCTCAAGGGGATTCATTTGTTGCACACAAAGTCATAACTCCACATTTAACTGATATCACCACTGGCAGATGAAACTGAAACAAAGCTCACATGTCTTCTATAAAGTGAGGAATATGAGTAGAAAGTTACCCAGTAACCCAGCTCCAAGTTTGGTGGATAAACAGAGTTCCCCTCATGGCCTTTTTTATTTTTTAGTGAAACCAGATGTTTTGAGGTGGATTTACGAGGGCATTCCCCAGACTTTCCACTACATGACGACACACTTCAATGCTTGATGGTATTTGTTTTATTTTTTAACAGTGTTCTGTAAAAAAAAAAAAAGGAAAAAAAATTACAGGAAAGTTACACAGAGGTGCTACAAATAAACCTCTCACTTCATACTTTGGTTATGTTTTAATTATTTCAGATGTTAAGGTTGTACTGTACACATCAACAGTAGAATATTCACAAAGGCAATAATAGGTGTCTTTATGGACGGCAAGCTTCAGTCTGGAGTTAAGAGCACTAGTGGCAACCACACCCATGTTAATAAATCACATATGTACAATTCTGAAACTGTACTAAAACGGTCATAGGCGAGATATATACTGCGTGTTTTGTTTTTTTTTCGTATTTTTCCCTGTGATCAGATGAGCTGCGGATGAAAATTCACATAACGCATAACATTCGACGTACTGCTATTTCAGGAGGTCGATGCATTTCCTTTTGTCGTGCTAGTGGTGTTTTCCAGCTACACTGATGTCAGCTAAACATGTACCAACCACAGCTTCTGCTTTCACTATTGTACTTTCCACACACTTTTTCCTCTCTAGTCTAGTGCATCGAAATGGCAGTGGTGTCAGGGAAACGGAAGAAGTCGGAGGTCAAGGTTCGGTAAAGGGATCAACCACAGCAGGACCACGCTAACGTTTAATGCTGATTTACAAGTTCAGCTCGACATGAAGCGAAAGCACTTTGGTAGATGCTGTTAGCATGCATTGACACTTGACTTTGCAACTTTACTAAACCAGACATAACACCCTCTTCCTTTTACATCCAACCACTATCCCCTCACAAACCCACGCCTTTCTGGTTAAACCTGCCACGAGTACAGCTTCAACAGTATTACACTTAATGATTTACGAAGCACATGAGTATACTGAGTGTAGATAGAGAGTAAATAAGCAGCATTAATGTAAAATGTTCATGCCAAAGGAACATAAAGCGCATTGAAAACCAGAATCCAAACATCCTTTCATGGGTTTATAGCTGGTCATACTTTGGCTTGTAGGCACTAAAAAGACATTAAAAAGGTGAGTTTGCTTTTGTTTGGCAAGAAATCTACCTTACCTGGTTCACCTGCTAAAAAAAGTGGTGTGGTACATGTGGTACATTTGTAAATCACAGTCTGTTATGTCTCATGGCTGTGTTTGGGTTCAAGTGTCCTTGGCTGATTTTGCTGGAAAACGGAACATTTACTGAGAATGTATAAGTTGAAGAAGTCCTTGGTCTCCTGCTGTCGTCTATGGTTTCATGTTGCGCCGTTACGAGAACACGGAACTTCGCTGGTTCGCCTCCCCGACCTTCTCAAAGAACATGAAATCCTGCAAAGTGGAAACGGTGAGTAAATCCATTACAAAGTCAAAAGGGAATGAACACAAGTGGGACAAATGATTTCAGGGAGACAATCGACTTACAATCAGGAAGCATGCTCCCAGCAGTGTGGCTTTCATTTTCACGTCCAGATCCAGAGGAAACTGGATGCCGAAGTTGTCCGTGTCTGTGAACACTTCCTTCAGAAGGCCGCTCCACTGTTTACTAATGCGCCCGATGGGTTTGTCACTATCTTTTCCCTTCAGCTACAGAGGGAGAAGAACATTAAATACATTTCTAAAAATCAAATTCCATACTTTTCCACACCTGCATAGGAAACCTGGGATCAAACGTCCAAAACAAATATCTATTTAGTCGTTTAGGTCAAAAACTATATTAATAATAACTAGAAAAGCTCTCAGAGCGCAGACCTCCACCAAGGTTAGACTCCCCCAAACACCCACCCACCCCCGGATCACCACCATAATTTTATTATTTGTTCCTTGGGACACTCCCAAGACATCTGGAAAATGTCTCCAAAATCTGTCCATAGGTTTTTGAATTATATTTTTTGTGTCTTTGTGTATTTTTGTCATTGTTAGTGTTTGGGCTTTTATTTTGGGATCTGTTTCATGTTCACACTTTTGCTTCCTGTCACCGGTTAATTTCTCCTTGATGTGTCCCACCTGTCTTCACCTGTATACAAGTTCCCTCTTTGTCTCTGTCCAGTACGACCTATGAGCAGTATTCTAGTCTTTGGTTTTTTTGGTGTTCGACTTTTTCAGTTCCTGTCTTTGCTACCGTCTATCTTGTCTGGATTTTTGTGTTTGAACTCTAACTTGTCCCTGACCACGAGCCTGGTTTTCCCCTGCTGGTGCCTCATCATCTCTCGAATCCTGGACCCCGGTATGATTTTTAGATTTTCCTGGATACTAGTGTTTTGCCTGTTTTTGACCCATGTCTGTCTGACTGATTTCTCTGCCTCTGTCCTCAGTTAAGGAGGTTCTCCATCTTCCTGGTCACTCGTGAACCCTTATTGAGGAATCACCTGCTCAATATAGTTTTATTGTAATCAATAAAATCTGTAAACTCAGCCTATCGTGTCTGAGTCCTGCATTTTAATCCATCACTGGTACAGAGATTGTAACAAAACCACCATAAATGTGTAATAAAACACAATCATATATACATTAAAATATGTCATACTGTCATTTGTTTTATGATTAATCTTATTAAACTATGTGAAATGTGGCATCTTTAATGTCTTAAGTAGATACATTCAAAAAAAATAAATTGTAGAGCAGCGTTATTGGATGACCCACCCCATAATGACATCCTTTATGGCCCTACCTCAAAGTTGACATCTCCACAGCAGTTGCAGGCGAAGCAGGGTCCCTCCAGTTTCATCACCGTCTCCTTATTGGGTCCTTGGATGGAGAACTTTGGCAAACATGGGTCCCAGTCCTGTGTGACGTAGCCTATGGTGGTGCCTGGTGGAGCCTGGACCTCCATCTGAATGCAACAGAAATAGCAAAACACCAATTAGACATTATCCACCCAGGCTAAAAATCTGCCCTGACACCAATGGCTATAAATACATCATCAGGAGGGAACGGATTGGTCACATGGTAGGACAGGAATGGGGACTGACAACCGAGACACTGACTGGTTTATTGTGGTGTGGCATAACAAAGGTAATAGGTCTCACATGGCTCCTGTCTGGACAGTAAACAGAGCTGTAGTGTTGGAGCCAGTAGATGATCAGATTAAATGGAAACGGGATGTGAAAGGATGGAAAAGGACCCAGAGAGTCCAAGAGATCATTTAGACTAACAAAAGGCTATTCAGAGTCTTAAACACAGAATACAACAGGAGCAGGAAAAACAGCTCTGCGGCGAGACACGGCAGCTGAAATAAGGACATCAAGGACGCAGCAGCTAAAGAGTTTTACGCTAATTAGACCCGCATCCAACTCATTGCATTGTAGGTCAGGGGCCACATACAGACCACTATGGTCTCAAGTGGGTCAAACCACTAAAATAACAGAAACTAGAGAGTGCACTCTGACAGTGCAAACCTCCACTAAGGCAGACCCCCCCCCCCACATGAAGACAAGTCCACCAAGTAGGTTTACATCAGGGGTGTCAAACTCATTTTAGATCAGGGGCCACATTCAGCTAAATTTGATCTGAAGTGGGTCGAAAAACAAAAACAAAACAAAACATAATAATATATAAATAATGTCAACTTCAATCTTTTCTCTCTGTTTTAGAGCAAAAAAAGTAAAATGACATCATGAAAACATGATTAGGCTTTAGTGTGAACTGTAAATTTCTCCACTGTGAGACGAATAAAGGTTTATCTTATCTTATCTTCATCATTTACACATATACATTCTAATTTAAAGATCACACTGGGTCTACAGATACACTAAATATTAGTAATAGGTGGAATATTGTGAAAATTCTACTTACCGGTACTTCTCTTAAGATATTTCCAATTTTTCATATTTGTTCCGATTATTGAGATTTTTTTAATTTACAAAGAGGAATTTATTTACTTGTGAATATTTCTAGGTTATTATGAGACTGAATTAGTCTGAATGTGGACCATGAACTAAAATGATTTAGATCTTAGTGTAATTTTTGTATTTTGTAAATTCATCTAAAGGGCCGGATTGGACCCTTAGGTGGGCCAGATTTGGCACCCGGGCCGCATGTTTGACACCTCTGGTTTACATTCTGAAAGTTTACATTGCAGTAAATGGAGAATAAATTTCAAAGTGATCCAGGATCTCTTCTGGATCACCACCAAAATGTAATCATTTGTTCCTCATGACACTCCCAACACATCCGGAAAACTTCATTAATTTTTCATACTTTTTGCACCCCACTGTGTGTTTCTGTGAGCTCCTGTGACAGTGAATTTCTCCTGTGTGAGATTAATAAAGTCTTATCTTATCTTATCTCTTCATTAAAATTAATCCACAACCTTTTGAGTTACCTTGCTAACTAACATACAGACAAACCCTCCTTGGCAGAGGTAATAAATTGAAACTGAAAAAACAAAAGGCAATATAAATAAATTTAGGCATGGCCATGGCTCATTAGGTAGAGGGGGTTGTCCAATGACTGAAGGGTTGGCGGTGCAAATCCCACTCTGTCCTAATATCAGTCCGTTACATCCTTGGGCAAGACACTTGTATGAATGTTTGGTGGTGGTCAGAGGGGCCGTAGGCACAAAATGGCAGCCACACTTCTGTCAGTCTGCCCCAGGGCAGCTGTGGCTACAAATGTAGTTTACCACCACCAGACGGAGAATGTGAGAGTGAATGAATAACCCTGGTGGTCACTAATGTAAAGTGCTTTTATCCAAATCCATCTATAACTTTTTGAGTAATGTTGCTAAAACATAACCTCCTTGGCGGGGGTAATAATGTCAACTCTGAAGTTGAATAAAGTAAAATTACATGGAAGTACTGACATTTACAAAGTGCAGTTGTAATAGTGTTATACCTCAGTTTATCATTTGCACATGTGCATTACAACTTTCAAAACACATATTGACTCATGAGCTTTACAACCACAAAGAAAATTGGTTCCTATTGAAACATGTATATGTAAACTGACCTTAGAGAAGACTAGAAATATAATCCTAATCTTTTTACAGTAGTTTATTTTCACATTTTAAGGAAGTGAATATGTTTTTTTTCTGCCCTTCATACCTGCACTTTTACATTTGCTGCTGTAACTCTGGAATTTCCCCATAAATAGTCTTATTGTATTCTATAAATCAGCTCTATAAATAAATAAAATAAATAAATATAAAGTAAAGTTACATGAAAGTGCTGACATTTACAAAGTGCACTTGTAATAGTCTTATACCTCAGTTTATCATATGCAAATGTGGATTACAACTTTCAGATCACAGTGGATCTACAAATATGTAACGCAGGGGTGTCAAACTCATTTTAGATCAGGGGCCACATTCAGCTAAATTTTTTCTGAAGTGGGCCCAACAAGTAAAAAAAAAAAAAAAAAATGCAAACTCCAAACTTTTCTCTTGGTTTTAGAGCGAAAGAAGTAAAATTACATCATGACAATGAACAATATTAGGCTTTAGTTTATCATCTACACAAATGCATTCTAATGCACAGATCATAGTGGATCTATAGATGCACAAAATATTTAGTAATAGGTGGAATATTGTTAAAATTGTACTTACTATATTTCTCTTAAGACATATGCAATATTTCATATTTGTTCTGATTATTGAGATATTTTTTTTGTGAGTAATTTGGTTCCAGCAGTTTTAAATTGGGTTTTTTCTTTTTCTAAATTAGTTGCTTTTTGACACCTGTACATGAGTTCAATGAACAAAATTCTCACTAAAATAACACACACACACACAAAAAAAATGGAATTTTTCTGAATATTTAAACTAAACCATCCATTCAGAATGTGCCAGCGCTGATGCACCAGGGGTTAAAGGGTTAACTAGGTCTTGAAAGCTGTAAATAAAATTCAGGATGGTGTAAACTTTGATGTGTGTGGGTTGAGTAACACTGTCCATAAAGAGCAGGTCCACTTTAACTTGTGGACTATTGACTCTTGAGCTTTACAACCGCAAAGAAAACTGGTTCCTATTGAAACATGCAAATGTATATGTAAACTGACCTTAGAGATGACAATAAACTACTGTAAAAAGATTAAGATTATATTTTCCATGTTCACATTTTAAGGAAGTGAATATGTTTTTTTTTTCTGCTCTTCATACCTACACTTTTACATTTGCTGCTGTAACTCTGGAATTTCCCCATAAATAAAGTCTTATTGTATTCTATAAATCAGCTCTATAAACCCTAGGCTTCACTGTCAGTGTCTCAGCACATTCTAAGGCCAACATTGATTTACATTTTTTGTTCATAATTTATCTTCCTCAGAGATTAAATATATTAAATCTCAGATACTTTAATAATATGAATTGGAAACAAAGACCAGAGTGTTGGTTATCTGAAGTTTTCAATGTCTATAATAACATCTTATTACACATACGTGTTGTTTTATGTCCATTTATCCAATAGATTTATAAAATGTTCTGGCATAAAGAGTCTGTGAAGTGTTTTGCTCTGAGACAAACATGACTAAAATCACATTATATTATTAATTCACATTATGATTCAATACCGTATTTGTGAAACCACAGAAAACCAGCATATGGACAGAATTTTTCCTTTATTAGTTTCTGTACTTTTATTCTGTCTGTTATTTTATGGTTATTATATGCACAGTTATTAAACTATTTGGTAAATGTTTATTGCATGATGGTGGTGCATTCAGGTACTTTTATCTAGACTAATTCATGTGAACTGGTACTTCAACTGGAGCAAAAATGACTCTTATAAGAGCATCTAACCATACCATAGATTAGACAGACAGATAGAACATACACTGAGCACACACACATAAAGCTATGTTAAAAGGTATAAAGTGACTGAGGAGAATAAATAGGGATGGGGTAAAAATGTTAAATATATTCATTCATTTATTGTACATGCAGTAAATATCTGCTATTTCAACATAGGTATCTGCGGTTTATAACCCAGTGCGGCTTATCTTATTTTTTATTTTTATATTTTTTTTTAAATACAGCGGATGTGGCTTATATATAGGTGCGGCTTATTGTCCAGAAAATGCGGTATATATTCAGTGTGAACAAAGAAAATATGAGATTTTCATCAACTCGTAAGAACCTAAGGAAAAGTAGTGAAAAGTATCTATGATGCAGAACTACCAGGTATATATAAACATACACATAAACCAAGAATACAGGTCATTTGGACTGTTTTTTTTTTAGCTCTTACAGACTTTCATTGTCAATCCTTCAATCCATAAACCATTACTTATTATGGAAAATGAAAAAAGCAGGTTAGTTAAAGTTCAACATCAATAAATAACCCTTTATTGAGATTATGACACATTTGAGTTGAATAGCACCTTACAGATATGAGTGTTTGTGATAGGTGTGGTAAATCAATATCAGTTCATGAGGTCAGTGCAATACTCACTATTCAGACACTTAGACTGACCCGGATTTTAGGTAACAAACTGTCTGTAGGATTACGCAAAAAGTTCTGAAACAGAATTTGATTAAACTTTCAGGAATGATAATGATGATAGTGGGTCAAGGAAGAACTCATTAGATTTTAAGCAATGAAGGTCAAAGGTCAAGGTCACACCCTAAAGGTCAACAGCTAAAACACATCAGCGGTAATATCTCATGATTCAGACAAGATAGAATCTGGCAGGTTTTTTTCCTCCCATTCACATCGTGTCACCTTCAGACATCAGATGGGTCGACACCTATGGCTCGATCACGTCATGTGAACACCAGTGAACATCCAGGAACTGGACATTGAGATAGTGGACTCTTATAAGTACCTGGGTGTTTATCTGAACAACAAACTGGACTGGTCTGACAACACAGCTGCACTTTACAAAAAGGGCCGGAGCCGACTCCACCTACTGAGGAGACTCAGGTCTTTTGGAGCGCAGGGAGCACTCCTGCGGACTTACTACGACTCCGTGGTGGCATCTGCCATCTTCTATAGAGTGGTCTGCTGGAGCAACAGTGCCACAGCAGCGGACAGGAAGAGACTAAACAGACTAATAAAGAAGGCCAGCTCTGTCCTGGGGAGCCCACTGGATCCTGTGGAGAAGGTGGGGGATCAGAGGATGCTAGCAAAGCTGTCCTCCCTGATGGAGAACACATCTCTCCCCATGCACAGCACTGTCACAGCACTGAGCAGCTCCTTCAGTAACAGGATGTTACATCCACGCTGTGTGAAGGAACGCTTTTCGTAGGTCCTTCCTGCCTGATGCCGTCAGACTGTACACACCGATAAACACAGAACTACTTCATGGCCTCCATGTGTAATAACTTGGCTGTTCTGTACAGTGCATTAAATATCCAACCTGCTTTTGTGTATATAGTATACAGTAATTCAGTAAGTTATAGCACTTATATTTATCTGGTTATTCCTATTGCTTGTTTTATTTTTTTATTTTTATTTTTTTATTTCGTGTGTGCTTTCTTGTGTGCTTTCCTATATTTTCTGCTGTAAACACTTGAATTTCTCCTGCGGGAGACTAATAAAGGATTATCTCATCTTACGTTTTGACGTCATATGACGAGATATCAAGCCTCGGCAGAGGTCTGCTGTCTCTGGCTGCCTTGTTTTGTTTTTTTTTATATTTTTTAAACTTTTCAGATTTTTTTGAGTTAAATAAGTATTAATTCATTCAGCGCAAAAAAAAAAGCTTTACTTTTTACTTGATTGCAGTTGAGAAGTTGTGCCGTTTTTACAACAGTATTTTCTCATACAAGTAGCTGTACTTATACTTAAGTACAGACTGTGAGTACTTGTACCACCGTGGCGTGTGACTGACCTCTTGCAGGCAGCAGGGACACCAGCAGGACACGCAGCGGAAGGGCCGGATAAGGCGGATGACCTCCCGGTCTGTGTTGTCCTTTATCTTCATGTCAAAGCTGCGCAGAGACCCGCAGCAGTTCCTGGTGCAGCAGTCGTTCTTCTCTTTGGCCTTGTAGATCTTCTGGCCCAGGCTGTTCTTTATCTCATACTGGTTGTTGGTCTCAAACCCAATGAATGCTGGGCAGGCAGAAGGGAAGAGATAAAGAAACGGTATTTAATTTTATCATCAGGATTTATTGTTAATGGGTCCAATGTCGACCAGGGTGAAATAAATCAGCTTTACCTTCCAGGAGTTCCACTTTCTGATGAACCAGAATCTGGTCGATCTGAAACCAGGAGGAGAAATGCAGAATGAGGCCAGTTTTTATTATTTATAATCAATGCACATTAATGGACTCATTTATACATTTCATTTCAGTATAAACATGTTAACCAGAGTTAGCGTCAGTGCTAATTTTCATCTGCAGTCCCTATTATGTGAATGAATATATAACAGTGATTTGTGCAGAATGAATGAATAAGTAAAGTGCATTTCAACACAATACATTACAAAACACGAGAGAACATGTGTGCCTATATAACAAGGCCTAAAATAGAATAAAATAAACATTATTACATGAAAAGCAATACATTAAGAGATATTTCATTCATCACATTGATTTGATTTCCTTATTTGCAACATGCAGAAAATAAAATCAATATGAATCAAGTAACAAAACATCAATAATGATACATAAGACTGATAAGTAAACAAAATGAACAAATACACACACACACACACATAATAAATTAAAATAAATGAAATTAAACATGCTTGAAAAGGAGTACGAAGAAGTAAAAACTCTGTATATACCCCCAATGTGTATTCCCTACGATCTATATATAGCAATTATTATTTTATATGAATATAAATATAATAATAAGAATAACAAATATAACTAAGAATTTATCAAATCCTTACTCTCATATGCACCAATACAACAAAAATAATGTATAAATGATCATATTAGCAAAAATGATTTACATCACAGGTGTCAAATATAAGGCCCGTCCCATTTAAGGGTCCAGTCTGGCCCAAAATTAGATATTAACAATCACTTTTGTTCAAGTTCCACATTCAGACCAATTCAATCTGAAGTGATCAGTGAAATCCTATCATATTAATCTATAAATAGGCACAGCCTAATTTTTTTCCTATTTGTAAATGTAAATATTTTCACATATTTACACCAAAACAAAGTATAATTTCATAAAATATTTGAATAATCTTGAACAAATATGAAGAAACCTGAAGTGTTCCAAGAAAAGTCAGTGCAGTTTTAAGAATATTCTGCCTGATATCAAATATTTCGTGCATTTGTATTTGATCCACTGTGATCTGTGATTATGATAAACAGAAGCAGAATATAGTTAAAATCAGGTTTTTCAAGGTTCAAGGTTCAAGGTTTGGTTTATTGTCATTTGCATGAATACATGAAAATGAAATTTGTACACAGGACCAGCAGTGTGCGACCTAATGTATAATAATTTAAACAATTTTTCTTTCGTTTCATGTTCTTCACATTATTTGAACAGATCATTTGTCAATGTAAACATTTTCATTATTTAATGTTCCCTTTTTCACTCTAAAATATAGAGACATTTTAGGAGTTGACATTATTTATGTATTATTATGTTATTATTTCACTGGTTCGACCCAATTCAGATGAAATTCAGCTGAATGTGGCCCCTGAACTAAAATGAGTTTGACGCTCCTGATAAATTTATCAGGGGTGTCAAACCTGTGCCTGAACAATCAGACACAGGTTTTTTTCCCTGCATAGAATCATAACTAACTTCATATTCCCTTCAAGTATTTGATAAAATAACAGTTTTAACTACTAACTAACTATTTTCTTCCAACTATAGGATTGTAAGAACTCTTAAAATACACTTCTTTGTAAACTTGAGGCAGGAAAAAGCGTGACAGGGCTTAAAGAACACGTGATAAAAGCAGAGGATTGGGTTTTAACCACCAGTAGATTTACAGTCTGATTTAATACATAGGTCAACCTTAATAAAAACATAAAAATAAATGTAGCCGACGCTGCTCGAATAGCAAACTGACTCCTCCAACATGACTATGACACAGATATAATGACATTAATCTTCTAATTAGTAAATGATTCATGCTGAAAAGACAAAGATATAACATTATTTAGGATCAAACAGCATCAAAACCTTGACCAGACACAAATCCAGAGCTTTACCATGATTTTTTTTTATTCCGTGGATATTTCTATCACAGTAAATACACATACAGGTTAAATTATGTATGTATAAATAAACCTAAAGTAGTTACAGTACACATATTTTATGACCACAGTCATTGGCCAATTATGTGTCAATATATTCAGCGATTTGGTTGTTGTTTGTTTAAGCTCTGAGGCTTATTTTAGCCTCTAGGTTTATATTCAAGACCAAATAACTTCACTGTGTGGAATAGAATTACAGTAAAATGACAGAAGACTTAAAAATAAAAGAAGACATTAGTGTCTTTATATCCTGCACCTTCTAGTGATGTTTAAACCAGTGACAACATGAGCTAAAATGTAAATCCATCAGTTGTCCATGATCACCACACATGTCTGTAACTGTTACCAAGGTTTAGCTCAGTAGTTTTCCATTAATATTGCTTTGTTTGTAGTGTGTTTTTATATTGTATGCATATTTTATTGGAAGATATTAAATCCCACTGTAATCTTGATGATTAATACGTTTAGAAAAGAAATGAATGGAAAGAAAAGTATAGGAAAAGGATATATTTTTAAAAATTAATATATGAAAAACATGTGAAATGTGCACAATAGGCAAATTATTCCCCAGTGTAATCACTAATAACAATACTGATCAAATATCAGCTCTCAAAAAAGGTCAAGGCAGATGACCAACCTTTGAAGAAAAAAAAAATCAATATAACGGGCTGATTATTTATCGATCTACTTCTAATGACAGTGTTTATAAAACCAAAAAGAAAACCAATGACACTAACTGGGAAAAGATTTGAAGTTTGTGCAACATGGCGTAAAGTAGATGAGCATGAAAACACTGAGTCAAAGCAGAAGAATGATGATGAAGATGAGCCACATTAATTTCTAAGAAGAAGAGGAGGAGGAGGAGGAGGAGGAGGAGGAGGAGGAGGAGGAGGAGGAGGAGGAGGAAGAGTATGATTCAGTCTATTTCCAATAACACAAACCCAGTCCCTGAACCTCACACTGGTCATGACTTAAAGCCAGTGCAGTACTTCCTCATGTCTCCTCTGGTGTGACTTGGTTCCTACCTGTGTGAGGTACTCCAGCCCCGGCGGGACCCCGATTGCAACAGCTGGACCTGCGACAGGGGCGGGGGCGATCCCACCCTGGGGGCCCCCGTACTCTGGCCCATGACCTACTGGCCCCGGCTGGTACATGACAGGAGATGGACCCGAGTTGTAGCCCATGTTGAAGCCTGCAGGGGGAGGGGCCTGATTGGGGTCTCCGTATCCCCCATGAGGGACCGGATATGGTGCCACCGAGTGGCCGCCCGGCTGAGGCATCGGGTACGGGACCTGGTTTGGAGAGCCCGGGTAACCTGGGAAGACAAGAGCATATACGTCACATACACTGAGCTCTTTTACATCTGTACAAAAACTCTGAACATTATTAATCTCAACATTAGTTGGGAGAGATTATTGTAATCACAGTCTGCGTGTGTGTCCGCAGAGACATATACTATAACTCAATGAATACTTGAGATATTACCATAACATTACATGTGCATATACATATAGCTAATGTGCATCAGACACAATGATCCATTTGAGTAAAGGTCACTTCACTGTCCTTGCTTCCAGTGTCACTCACACTGGTGTACAACTATCTGCCCCAGGGCAACTGTTCTTACATATATAGTTTACCACCACCAGAGTGAGAATGTGAGAGTGAATGAATAATGGGTCACTAATGTAAAGTGCTTTGAGTGGCCAAAAAAGCACTATATAAATCCAATTTATTATTTTGCTGATGAGAACCATTTCAGATCATATCAGGCTGAATGTGACCCATGTCCTAACATGAACTGAACAGGGCAATTATCTCATAACAGTCGTTATTTGGCCGACAGTTCGACTAATCCAACTTCAGCAAACAGCACTAATCAGTGGGTTTGTTGTTAAAGCTCTCACAGCTCTAATATGATTATACATTCTCCTCATGCAGAATGAGAACAGATTGTAGTAATGAGAAATCCAAATAACAGTTAAATGTGTTTAATGTAGACATGTGTAATGAATGTAGACAACCTAAAAATCACAGATTATAAAAAATTATACAAACTATTTAAAAATTATACTATAACTATACTATAATTTTTTTTTTTAAAACAAGCCAAAACCACATGTTGAAACAACATCCAGTTCCTTCATTTGTGTTTTAAGACTCATTTTAATGATCCTGCAGATATTCAACCTGCTACGACTGATTATACTAACAGAGGTCTGAAGACATTTGTTTTAGGTGTTGAATGAAAATGTAATTCTCATAAACACTGTGTTGTATTTTAACCCTCCCGTTATGTTACGGGTCAAATTGACCCATTTTAAAGGTTGAACATCTAGGAAAAATAGTTTAAAATATTTTTTCAGGATGAAACTTCTTCCTCTACAAATTGAAATTAAAATTAAATGTTATAAAAGTTAAAATACACTAAATAAAATTATACATTTTTCCTTTTTGGTCAAAATCTAATCTGATTCTTGACTGTGGGAGTTGAGGTGTGAATGCGTTTGTCAGCATCGTTGGTGTTTTCTTGGCAGGTGCAGTTGTTTATTTGAGTACTGAGCTCTGGTGGAGCTGGAAATGTCTCTGTGTTGGGCTCATATTAGCCGCGATCTACACCATTGTTTGCGCTTGGGGCTGCACATCTGGGGCCCACAACACAGGGAAACGGCTGAGGTCCAAATAATGTCCACTTGGGAGAGCAGCACTTTACGCACTCCCGACGTAGAGAGAGAGAAAACGCTGGGGCAGGAGATAACAGAGCGTTTAATATTGTACTGTCACAGTCTTCATATTATCTGTGTCCTATCACTCACTTTCTTGCTGTTTATCATTTGTGCTGGGAACCCAAAATGCTGCCAAACAAACCATTTGAAAGTGGCGGGGGCATCGTCGATAGTCTCGCGAGACAGATTTTTAACGCTACAACACATCTCGCCCAATTACATCTCATCACACCCCTACTGTTTAATCATGATGATGGATTACTCCGTGTTAATGCATTCATTTTGACATCCTTAGTTTTTTTGTCATTATCAGTAAAACTCTTTAGCTTCACTATATAAACCAGCTTTGTGTTTGGTTTCTGTTTATGAGCTTAAATATTCATGTCTTTACACTTGCCTTGTTTTAGTAAATGGATGTTTGCATGTGGTTTTACCGTCAAATCTCACCTACGGTAAAAGGTAGTTTTCATGTGTCAGAAGGGCTCATGTGACGTCAGTAGTGTTTTGTCTGGTAACTGACCCGACTGGTTTCTGCTGCGTCTAAAAATACAACCCAAAGGTTTTCTAAGACGTCAGGATGACAGAGCGTGTCACACTCACAATGACCACTCATGAATCAAGACTCAATTTAAAAACTACTGATGGGTGAAAAAAAAAAAAACACTCCTGTATTTGAGCCAGAACGAGGGCATGAGTAACATCCGTGAACTTAATAACTCCACCTCTTTCCACATTCCTTTCACACTGACAGGAAACAAAAAATTTAACCAATGTGTTGACAAGAAGGCTGCGTTCAGGATGAGGACCAACAACTGAGGCTCAGAAAACCCCACAAGGGCATCTTTCAGCCTCTGGCCAAGAGAGGAAAAAAAGAGGAGGAGGAGGCTGAATCAGAGGTGTTTTCATATTAGGTTCCATGAAAAAAAAAATGAAAGGAATGTGGTTCAACCTTCAGTAAGTGGGGGAGGATTTGACTACCAAGGAGAATTATGGGTAATCGGGTGTAGGGATGCACAAAGAAAAAACAAGTAAAGAACAAATGTCATGTTTAAGGTTTATGTCCTTCATGTGTTCAGACAAAACACTGGTTCCTACGCTTATTCATTTAACTTTTTTATTTGAAGACATTTAACCTCTTGAGACCCAGTTTCATAGCTTTACTTCCAAAAATACATAAATAGAAAAGTGTCATCTGGGGAAAATAATAATAATATATATAAATAAAAGGGGATTATTTCATGTAAGATTGTGAATATGGTGTTTACTTACTAGACAAATATTTTGTTAAAGTTACTGTTTTGATATTTTTGTGTTGTATTTCCTGTGTGTGTTCAGTGTCTGTGCCGTTACTGGAACCTCAATTTCCTGAGTTTTTCCCAAAGGATCAATAGTTGTATCTAATCACATAGTGGCACACACAGGTGCAGCGGCTCTTTGCTTTCCAGTTTGGTGCTTTTTTTTTTGTCTTTTTATTGTTATTGCAACATGCAATCATCCTCTGAAGCAATGCACAATATTATAGGTAGAAATGTATTTTATATCAGAGAGTGAATATTTTAATCTTTATTATTATTGTTTTTATTATTTTTAAATATGTACCTTGTGAAGCAGCACTCCTAATTTCGTTAAATGAAACAGTTTCATAATGACAATAAAGAATTTGATTTGACTAATCTAACATAATCTGAGACAATCTACCCTTAGGTAAGTGTATTTATAAGGAAAAATAGGTAGCTAGGTAGGTGGGTAGCTAGGTAGGTAGGTAGGTAGGTAGGTAGGTAGGCAGGTAGCTAGGTAGCTAGGTAGGTAGGTAGGTAGGCAGGTAGCTAGGTAGGTAGGTAGGTAGATAGCTAGGCAGGTAGGTAGGTAGCTAGGTAGGTAGGTAGGTAGCTAGGTAGGTAGGTAGGTAGGCAGGTAGCTAGGTAGGTAGGTAGGTAGATAGCTAGGCAGGTAGGTAGGTAGCTAGGTAGGTAGGTAGGTAGGCAGGTAGGTAGCTAGGCAGGTAGGTAGGTAGGTAGCTAGGTAGGTAGGTAGGTAGCTAGGTAGGTAGGTAGGTAGGCAGGTAGCTAGGTAGGTAGGTAGGTAGCTAGGCAGGTAGGTAGGTAGGTAGCTAGGTAGGTAGGTAGGTAGCTAGGTAGGTAGGTAGGTAGGTAGGTAGGTAGGCAGGTAGCTAGGTAGGTAGGTAGGTAGCTAGGCAGGTAGGTAGGTAGGCAGGTAGGTAGGTAGGCAGGTAGCTAGGTAGGTAGGTAGGTAGCTAGGCAGGTAGGTAGCTAGGTAGGTAGGTAGGTAGGTAGGTAGGCAGGTAGGTAGGTAGCTAGGTAGGTAGGTAGGTAGCTAGGCAGGTAGGTAGGTAGGTAGCTAGGTAGGTAGGTAGGTAGCTAGGTAGGGATAGACAGATAGATAGTTTCGCATTACTTACAATATTTACATTGCATTTAAATTATGAAAGAAACTGACCACCATGAAAATTTGACACATAAACACAGTGCTTCAGTTTGTCATGTCTGATATGTAGCTATTGTGTTTGCCTCTCTCAACTCACCATATATTTCATGCTGCCCAAGACAGATAATTGTAATCACCGTGTGTGTCTGTGTGTCCGCAGAGACATATCATGCTATAACTCAATGAATACTTGAGATATCACCATGAAATTACATGGGCATATACACATCAGATGCAACGACCCATTTGAGCATAGGTCAAAGGTCAAGGTCACAATTAACTAAAAGGTCAAAATCACATTATCGGTTTTAACTCAAGTACCGAGGGTCACAGAACTTTCAGATTGGTACCAAATGATGTGGAATAAAGATTTCTACAATTCTCATCATGTGTTATCACCTACACCTTAACTTGTGTAACACTGTGTGTGTGTGTCAAACATAGACATATCATGCTATAACTGAATCAATACGGGATACATTACCATAATATTACACGTAGTGACGCATATATACATATAACAAAATTATCAATATTGTAAAAGGTCAAAGGTTAAGGTCGCATTTAGCAGAAAGGTCAAAATCACATGATTGGCTCAAGAATGGGTTGTCATAGAAACCTGAGATTGACACAAATAGGGGAGAGATTAGGCATTCTCTGAATAGTTGTTTTTATTAGTAAATTGTTGTTTTTTTCCCCATTTCTATAAATTACTATAAACTCCAGGCGACACCACTTGGTGTTCTGATCCAAAGGTTGACAAAAAAAAACAGACATAAGATGTTTCTCAAATATGTTCAACAGGTTCAACAAAACAACTTGAAACATCTGTTGAATGCTGGGTTTTTTTCCCTCATATTTCCATTCAAAGACCAACATGCTGTTTATCATCTTCCAGCTTCATGGGCTAGTTTTGCTGCCTGTCACTACCACATCAACTGTCCATCTGCTCACATGTAACGCTAACTCTATTTGGACGAACTGCCCCAAATGTGTTGCCAGAGACATTCCAAGTGATTCTGTGCTGCAAATCGGTTAATTGCATTAAAATGTTTAAGCAGACTGATCATGATGATGGATTAACCAGCCCAAATTAAGTCATTTTCATCTTGTGTCATTTAGACGTTTCATTTTGTTGCATCTTTTTTTTTTTCATAAACCCATGGACTTGCATCAGTGACAGTGGATGTACACACTGGATTTATGTTCAGTTAATTATACATTTTACTGATAAAGTCACTTCTTCCCTTTTCTGTTAATGATATAATAATCCTAGACTTTAAACTGAGCTTTTATGAACATCTTATATAAACAGTTAGTTGAGTATAGAAATATAACTGATTTATACTGATATAATGCAAAATACAGTGGATAGTATTACAATAAATTGTGATAAAATACTTAAGAAACGTTAGATATGGAGAAAATTACATTTTGAGAACTGACACCAAAGTGGTGCTGGGTCTTTATGGGTTAAACCCTGATGTTTCAACATTTATTATGACAATAGGAATTCTCAAATGGATATGAAACACTGTCTTCCTGCTCATTTTCTATAAAGCACTTACCAGGAGCAGACATGGAGGCTGTTTGGCTGAACTTTGAGTAGAAGAAGTGAAAGGAGGTCAAGTTTCCTCGTCCACTCCCCGGATCACTGTGGGAAACTGGAGGAATGAGGATGGGAGGGGGAGGACATCAGCCTTCACTGAAAAAGAAGGAAAAAGACCCTGCATCAGTTTGGCCTCACACTTACACAATAGGGAGTGACTAGTGTTAACCTCTAACCAGTAGTCACACCAGTTTATGTGAAAATCATGTGATGTGAAGTGACAGTGGAAACTACCACTGGGTTTTATTCACCCACTGCCCCCTTTTTGTCTCTGATGCTTCTCCGTGTTTGGAGGATCACACATTAAGAAAACTAAAATGGGTGTGACATGCTGCAGTGGGTGCCCCCCCCCCCCCCCCCCCCTTCATTAAACCCACTCATCTGCACATTCCACTTCATCTGCCCTTCATATTAAACATTATTGGTTAGAATTAATCATTTTTGTCCATCTTTCCCCCTTAATTATCTGCATTTATTCAACAAAATATGAAGCAGAAACCCATGTAGAGTCTGATTAAAGCATGAAATGGATCTTAAAACACAAAGAAACTAGAAAAAACCTTACCTTAAGTGAAGATCTGAGACTTGAAGTAATATATGAAGAGGTTAAAATAAGTAGAAAAAAGTCCTAACTGTTCAGACTCGAAGCTGCTTTCTCGTCTTCTTCTTCAAACCTGTTGTCGTTGCCCGTGCTTTTCCTCTCACTCCTCCCTCAGATCAATTTTTCCACTTTCTCCTCCCCTTTTCTAACGCATACGACCTCTGTTCATGGACATTTCCGTGTTCTCGAACAGACACAGAGGGGAAAATCTGAGCAAACACACGAAGAAGAAACAAAAAATGACGCAAACAGTGCAGACAAGCTGCAGAAAAACCCGCACAAACGCAGACAAAAGCTGCACATCAGCGTAAAAACGTCAAGGGTTTGTGTACGTTTTTGTAGATTTACTGTGTTTGCGTGGCTTTTTTTTAACACTTCACCAGCTGTGAATGATACGGCGTTATCTAGACGCTGCAGGAGGTGCAGGACAGCACTGCGGAAGCCACTGGAGGGAGACAAACCCGCGGAGAAAACACACACGCGCGCGCGCATATTCATTTCCATGTCTCGTGAGGACCACGTTTATAATCAAGTAGCCATTGGGTAGTGATTTTTTAAATTATTATGATTATTTTTAAATTATAATAAATAAATACGAAATTAAAATAATACACAGTAAATAATTTTTTTAAATACTTTTTTTTTTGAAAATTAAATTTACAAAATAAATGAATACATTTAAAATATATAATTTAAATATTAATTTAAAAAATAATGAATGCATACAAAATAAAAGAAAACAAAGTAAATGGATTTTTTTTTTTAAAAACAAAAATAATAAATGTTCAAACCTCACTTTGCACCCGTTTCCCTCATGCTTTATGAGGACTTCCGGGAAAAAAAGAATGTATTTATAGGGCCAAATTATTTCTATTTTAGTTGTGGAGAACTTTATATTTAACCCTCCTGGGGACCTGAATTTTGGTCCTCATTGTGTCAGAGCCCATGTGTTAACCCATAAATACCCAGTGCTTTTTCAGCCCTATTTAACCTTTCTTAAGTCATATAACACCATTTATTGCAATATTACCCTTTGTATTTTTTTTTTGCATTGTTCAGTGTAAGTCATGCATTTTCCTAGATCTGATTCACTGATCATGTGGACGTTCATTAAAGGCAAGAGTAAATTCAAAGATTGTTATGACAAAAGCTGAAGAAAATTTTACTTTTGACAGACATTTATACAAAAAATGTAGGGAGTAAAAGTAAAAAGTTTCCAGAAAAATAAATACTCAACCTAAAAAAAAAAAAGAAAAAAAAACTCTACTTAAGTACAGTAACAAAGTACTTTTACTTAGTTACTTTACACCTCTGATTTTTATCTGATGTGACATTAATCATATTTCATGTTGGTGTGTAAATCTGACAAAAACATAATTATTTCACACTAAACATATTAACACATTCAACCTGATAAATAACTGTGTCTGAAAATCCTTCTCTGTGTTTGGTCTATATTTGGCATCTGCTGCAAAGTCTGGTACTTATAGGCACCGCACTGGGGCGGGGTACGAGGGAAGTCCACATGTACACAAACACAACACTAACACACACATACACACACATGGCACCTAAAACAAGGGTGCCAAACACATGGCCCTTGGGCTAAAAATGGCCCATTAATGAGTCCAATCTGGTCCCTGGTATGAATATGTAAATGTCAGTGGTGTCAAAGTCATTTTAGTTCAAGGGCCATATCCAGACCAAAGTGAGCTCAAGTGGGTCAGATGAGTAAAAATACACTAATGTCTTCACACCTTTTACTGAAAATTTCATGGAAATTGGAACACATCAAACCTTTGAAAAATAGGTAAAATAATAATATATACAATAAAAAAATTTAAATCAAAATAATTGTTAAAAAGTTAAATAAATAGAAATAAATAATATCTTTTTAAAATAAATACACAATTAAAAAAATACATACATACACACACATACATATATATATATATATATATATATATATATATATATATATATATATATATATATATATATATATATATATATATATATATATATATATATATATATATATATATATATATTTTAAATTTATTTATTTTATTTTATTTTAAAGTAAACATCTTCAAACCTTTGAAAAATACACATTTGACTTTGCACCTGTTTCCCCCATGCCTTATGGGGACTTGTGGGAAAAAACAATTAATGTATTGGCCCACATCATTTCTATTTTACTAGCGGGGACCTTTATTTATATTTAACCCTTGTGGGGACCTGAATTTTGGCCCCCATAGTGTCAGAGGTCAACATGGTGTGACTGTGTAAACATATCACTGTCCCTATAAAGATAGGAATATGAGCACGCACACACACACACACACATAAACAGTAGTCTATAATAATGCCCGTCTCTGATAATGGAGGTAATCAGTGCAGTCTATCAGCTGACATGCTGCCAGTTTGGTCTTGGTTTATTTATACACGCCTGATCTATCAGCACCAGCTCTATGTTTGGTGACCCTCACGACCCAGGAATAGAAATAATTAGGACAGGGCGGGAAAAGAGGAAAAGTGAAAACGTGTCAGAAGCAGCATAACCCTGGAGAAGACCCCCACCCCGTCCTCTCTGCCCTCCCTGTTTTGTTTTTGTGGAGACAGGGGTTTTGGGTGGGTGGGTGTGGGGTGGGGTGGGGGTCCTGTGTGTGGTCTAAATTGGGCGGTATAATCCGGGTGAAGTTGAGCGAAGACAAATGATGCAGTTTTCCAGATTACCACACACACTGAGGTCCAGATAGTATCTCTCTGTCTCTACGTCTGTAACCCTTAAAGATCTTAAACAAACACACAGTCAGTTTCACAGTGTTAAATAAACCAGTGTCAAAGTATTTTCATTATTTCAGAGTTGTTCTAACAATGGACAGAGTCAAATTTAACCAGATAACTTCCGGTGTTAGATGAAAATAATTGGGAGTTAACAGAGGTTTTACACCATCAGTGTCATATATTCAGTGTTAAAGTAAAGTTATTCTTTCAGAGTTAATTCAACACAGATAATAGCAAGATAGCTTTCAGTGTTAAAAAATAATGACCCAGAAAAGCTCCGCCCACTAACCTCTGTGCTCAAACTAAGTGAGAATTTGGACATTAAAAAACAGAGGTGGGAAGTAACTAAGTAAAAGTACTGCATTACTGTACTTAAGTACTTTTTAGGTATCTGTACTTTACTTGAGTGTTTAATTTTCTATCAACTTTTTACTTTTACTCCCTAAATCTGTTCTTTATACTCCTTACATTTATATAAATATGTGTACTTTATACTCCTTACATGTATATAAATATATGTACTTTATACTCCTTACATGTATATAAATATCTGTACTTTATACTCCTTACATGTATATAAATATATGTACTTTATACTCCTTACATTTATATAAATATCTGTACTTTATACTCCTTACATGTATATAAATATCTGTACTTTATACTCCTTACAGGATTTAAATATCTGTACTTTATACTCCTTATATTTATATAAATATAGAACATCAAAATTATGAGATAAAAAGTCAAAATTGTGAGATAAAACATCATTTTTCATACCGTCACATTTGTTTAGTTTGTAAAAGTAACAAGTCTATTCTGAGAATATAAAGACTATAAAGTACAGGTATTTATATAAATGTAAAGAGTATAAAGATATTTATACAAAAATGTAGGGAGTAAAAGTCAAAAGTTGCCAGAAAAATAAATATTCAAGTAAAGTACAAATACCTAAAAAAAAAAAATCTACTTCAGTACAGTAATGAAGTACTTTTACTTGGTTACTTTCCACCTCTGTGTAACAGGACGTGATGGTCCAACTCTTAATCTACTCATATGTAGATTCTTAGTAAAACCAGATAAAACCAGTCTGAATACAAACAGTAAATTCCACGTCCTCAACCCTGTCCTTATCCTGCCTCCATCTGTGCCCATGTCATCGTGCGGAGGAGGGCGTTGTGTTCATGTATGTGTGCGTTAAAGCATGTTGTCAACACGTAGAGTCTCTGTGGATCAGCTGAGGAGCTTTGACCCTGATGGAGACAATATAGTCTGATCTAAGGCGCATGTCTGGAGTCACAACAGCCGCCCCCCCCCCCCCGTGCTTTATAAACCCACCCTCCAGCCATGGCTACAAATACCATCCAGTCCACATCGGCCCAGGACTCTGAAGATCTAGACTGCATCATCATCTTCATCATCGTCATCCTCCAGAGACATCAAAGGCAAGCACTGATTTTCAGGTTGATTTTTTTTTTTTTTTTTTTACATGAAATCAGGCCTGAACCACTTCTAATTTTCCCTGATTCCACCCAGATGTTTAACTCCAGATGTGTGCTGCCTCTCCTGGCGTTCTACCTGTGGATGGAGGAGGTACCTGGATCAGCTTTACCGAGCAGAACCAGAACCAAAAGGGTGAGCTGATACTTTTATTTTACTTTATTATTATTTTTTACTTGGGCTGGCTGTCAATATTAATGCATTAAAGCAGATTAATTAAAGGACTTGATTTTTTTTTTTATTAAAGAACTTGATTTTTTTTATTAGTTATTTTTTAGGAGAAGGGGTGGGATTAAATAAGTTTTGCTTTTTCACAGTCCTTTTTGAATATGCAAACAAAGCCATGTTTTGTTATGTGTTATTTTTGTATTTCATGTATATATGTTTTTATATTAGTTAAGTGCAATCGTTTAAGTTGTTGCATATTCAAAATAAGTGAACTACTACTACTATTAATCCATCATCTTGTAGATCATAGGTGTCAAACTCCGGTCCTCGGGGTCCAGTGTCTTTTAGATATTTCCCTCTTATACATGATTCAGTTTAAAGTTTTTACTCCCACAATGTTAGCAGTTCCACAGTAAAAAGAATTCAAATAAGCAACAAAATAACAAAAATCAATAATAAACAGACAAAATAATTAGTAACATGAAGAAAGTAAGACACAAATGGAGCAAAATTAAAGAAAAAATAAAAAGCAAAATGTAGAAAAATAAATAATGAGCAACAAAATTAACAAAAACTAATGAATATTTACAAAATTATAAATAATATGGTATAATTTCCCCAAAAAATATAGAGTAAAAATGTTTTGTCCCAACAGTTTTAATTTTTTCCTTTTTCCTATATCAGTTGCCTTTTAACACCTGTTCCAGTTTTATTTTTAAAATGAGAATAGTTTATTTTTTCCTCAATATTTATACTAAACCATCCATTCAGAAGGCATCAGAATTAATAATCAGCTCTTCATCATCATCAGTTCTGCAAAAGACTGATAATGATGGAATGGTTTCCAGGTGTGATAGAAGAGGGAAACATCTAAAACATGCAGAACACCAGCCCTGGATGACTGGAGTTTGACACCCCTGATGTAGATGTTCATTAAAGCTCAGAGTAAATACCAAGTTTATGATGTGAAAACAGAGAAAGCTGAAGAAAAACGATCTGTATCATTAAATGAACATGAAATAAATGTCTCCATCCACTGTCATTGATCAAACTCCATGAGTTTTATTAGTCAATTAATGTTGTATTTATAAAAAGAAAGAGCTTTAATGAAGACCTCCGGTCCTAGAGAGCTACTATCCAGCATGTTTTAGATGTTTCTCTCTTCCAGGACATCTGACAGTCTTCTGTAGAGCATTTAGCCACTATGGTCCACGCCTGTGGAACATCCTGCCGGAGAACCTCAGGGCTGCAGAGACTGTCGATGCTTTTAAAAGAGGGTTAAAAACTCACCTTCTAACTAACTTTAAAAAAAAATTATGTTCTTGTTGTTATTTTCTGTTCATTATTTTCTGTGTCTTACTCTTTTAAACCTCTTATGTTTTAGGTCTTTTACTGCATTTCTTAGTTTACAACATTTATGTGTTAACTCCACTGCTTCTTCAGGGGGGTCCTCCACAATGGGGGTTGTATCTGGCCCGCTGCTGGGGGTGCTGACCGTGGGTCCCCTCTGCCCAGCTGGTTGGGGGGGCTCCTCACCTTGGTGGGGGGCTCTCCCTGTCTGTCAGCGTCGGGGGTCCGTGTGCCAGCGCCCCTAGTGGTCATGTCCTCCACGCCCCAGTGTGGAGGACCCCAGGGTAGATGTTTCCATGATGCTCAGTGCCAGGTCATGTCTCCTATAGTGTGTGTGTGTGTGTGTGTGTGTGTGTGTGTGTGTGTGTGTGTGTGTGTGTGTGTGTGTGTGTGTGTGTGTGTGTGTGTGTGTGTGTGTGTGTGTGTATGGGTAGGTGTGTTGATGTACATATGTGTGCTCTGTGAATATATGGAGGGAGGGATGGGTACTTGTTTTAAATGCTATAAAGCACTTTGTGTTGCATTTTTTTGTATGAAAAGTGCTTTATAAATAAAGTTTGATTGACTTAATGACAGGCTGATCATTTGAATCAGGTGTGTTGAAAGAACTGCATCTAAAACATGCAGGACAGTTGCAGACCCCTGATCTATAACATTTCAGTTTTACTTCCGTCCCACTCCTTTTCAGTCCCTCCAGGATTTCACAGGGCTTTTTTTTTTAAATTATTATTATTGTTTTGTCCTAAAATGTCTGACGTTGCATGAGCTTTTCTGAAATATTGCAGTGCTTTTTAGGCTTTTGTTGCAGGAGGAAGTGAAAGTTGTTCCTTTTTGTTATCAAAACTAAGTAATATTTAAAATATTTAGTTACTAGAAAATTAATTCAAAGTCACTGTGATGTGGTCTTCAAAACTACCTGTTACCCAGATGGAAAATAAACCATTACGAGGATTATAAAAATACCGACAAAATATATATTTTTCCAAATGCACCTGTTGGTTCAAAGGTTAAAGTTCATATGACCTCACAACACTACATGAAGTTATAAAACATAATATAAATGCCTCAGCCAGTAAAAAAAAAAAAAAAAAACAGTATTACTAGTACTGTGCAGTAAAGGCAGTTTCTGACAAAAACAGAACAAAGACACTAAGATATTAAGACAAACTTTCAAATATGGAAATTAAAATATTACCTGGATGACAGAAATACAACAAAAAAGTACTCTTCCAAATGCACCTGTTGGTAGTAGTGCATCATTTTAGTCGTCAAATGTGAACTGCTGGTCCCGCACACGTTTGTTCGTACTGTAAGATAAACAGGAAAAGGCGGAAGCAGCAGCTGAAGACGTCGCAAATGATTGGTCACATTTTGCGGGAAAGTCGCTGTGATTGGTTAAAATTAAAACATTGTGCTGAATTCACGGAGATTGGCTGAAGTTGTGTTTAAGTTGCAAATGAAGCAATGTTTTGTTTTTGTTTTTCATGTATATGTTTTTAAAATATTTTTTGAGCAATTAATTAATTATTACATAAAACGTGATCTTCACTTAAAATGCTAAATACAGAACATAATATGAGAGCAAATAATGATAAGTCACTGAAAATTTTATTTAAATTTTTTTTGTCATCTTCAGGAGGTGGACTGGATGGACCAGGATCTGATGGAAAGAGGAGACCTGTCAGTGGGTGACGCAGGGGATGTGGGTCTCCAACATGATTTCATTTCCCCGACAGAACACCAGAACCAGTACCAGAACCAGCGCAAAAACAATGAAAAGAGGTGGGAACACAAAAGACTCGAGCAATTCTAAAACCCTCTTGAAAAATTAACTTAACCCTTTCGTGCATCAATTACACTGGTTTACACTTAAAAAAAAAAAAAAAAAAAAGTACAGGTGCACATATATATATATATATATATATATATATATATATATATATATATATATATATATATATATATATATATATATATATATATATATATATAAAAATTAAAATTAAAAAAATGGACCCATAGTTTCCCTGTGTTTTGCAGGAGGAAGGTGGTTCGTCTGGACACTATTGGCAGCTTTCAGATGTCAAACATCCGGAACCGAAAGGTGAGTTTAAGTCATAAAGACCCAGTGTTATTTTGTGACAGTTCTCAATATTTTTTTTCTCTATTTTAACTGTAATTAATTTATCACTATTTACTTAAATATTATCTTCTGTATTTTGCATTTTTAAGTGAAAATCAAGTATTTTCCTATATCTAATGTAGCCTACTGATTATTTAAATGTTTATTGAAACTTAGATTAAAGTTGAGGGTTATTACATTAAAAACAGAGAAAACTGAAGAAAAACATACACTGTCATTGATCCAATTCCATGGGTTTTACTAGTGAATCAGTGTTGTCGAAGATGACTGTGTTTCCATGGTAACTACAGAGCCTCTGAACTTTCAAAATGGTCACATATGATGAGAATGAAAAGGTGACAAACTGTATTTTACACCAATTATTTGAATGTATTGAAAAGATTAGTGGATCAACAGGTATTAAACAGTGTATGAGGAGGCTAAGTCACTCCCTTCTACTGGATGTTTGGTTATATTCATAAGCTTAACTGTCACAATATATATTTTGTAATTGTAAGTAAAGAAGATTTTATGACATTTGTTTTCATTTGACAGAGAAAAAAAACTAACAAAAAAGTAGAAAAAAGAAAAGAAGAAAAAAAAGGTGAGATAAATGTTTAAAAAGAAAAAAGAGGGGAAACACAAAATAAGAAAAACAGGGAAAAAAGAGAAGAAAAAAGGTGAGAAGTCAGATATTTGGTAATATTTAGTAGTTTAACCTTCATGATTTTTAAAGAAGATTTTATGACAATTGTTTTCATTTCATGGAGGAAAAAGACAAACAAAAAAAGTGGAAAAACAAAAACAAATGGGAAAAAGAAAAGAGGAAAAAATGTAAAAAGAAAAAAGGAGAAAAAAGAGAAGGTCATATTCATTAGTTTATAACTGTCACAGTTTTCATTTTGTAATTGTAGATAAAGAAGATTTTAGGTCATTTGTTTTCCTTTGACAGAGGAAGAAAACAGTCTAAATATCACCATGTAAATATTAGCATCGGCTAAGGCTGATGGAAAAAAAAATAAAAAATCAGTCTGACATTGGCCCCAAAAAAATCCCCATCAGTTGATCCTTAATTTTCATTTTCATTAGTGATAACTGGTGGAAAATAACTCAGTAATTAAGTCCAAATTTACTGTACTCATACTTCAGTTTGGAGTCCTTCCATTTTCTGCAGTTTTATACTTGTCTCCATGTCCGTTTTTCATCCCAGTCTTAAACAGTGCCTTTCCAAATGAAAGGGATTTACTGTTCCCTTCTCCTCAAACTAAATTAACTCTTGGAATCATTGGAAAAAGCATCGTCACCAAGATCAAATCGGGCCTGTGTTTTAAAGCTGATGAAAAGTCAACTATTACCAGATGCAGCATCACTGTAGAAAATAGGTTTATATAGTTAAATATAAGACTTTTCAATGATCTATTAGTGATTTTTGTGATGCCTGATGCTCATGGTCCTTCATATACATTGCTATTTTAATCCATGGGAGTAATCATGATGTTGACATTGGTGGGGACGTAATTTGACGACTTCCTCGCAAGAGACAGCAACAATAAATAATAAATAAATGAATAAGAACACAGCTAAAAGAATAAAAATAACATCTTGTTTTGTTTTTGTCAACAAATCTATATTTTAGGAATGTTTTTTATTTCTTAAGCCACATTTTGTCTGGTTTTTATTCGTCATCTATAACTGCATTATATATTTAATTATAGTTATCACAAGAACGATATTTACTTCTAGTTTAGTCTCATTTTTGTCACGTGATAAAGGTTCGTTGATGACAATATTTAGTCACTATAAGTCGCACTGTCAACGAATGGTTTATTTTTTGTAAGTTCTTCATATATAAGGCGCACTGCATTATAAAGAGCATTAAGTGAAGTTAAAATCATTAGATAAAAAGTCAAAATTATTTGATAAAAAGTGAATATGATGAGGAAAAAGTCTAAATTTCCAGTCACTAAGCACAAACAGAATCAATCCATATATGACACACTGTGGTTTTTGGAAGAAATGAAAGTCTTTTAAGTGTCACCTTATAGTCCAGAATAATATTTGACTTTTTATCTCATGATTTTGACTTTTTATGGTCCCACAAAAAATTTAGTTCAGTAGACCCAATTGAATTCCATAGGGTTATTTTAATGTAATTGAATTCATTCAACTAGATGTTTTTATGTGTGATCTATTGAAGAACCATTTTTAAGCTTATTCAATGTTTTACTTTTCTCAGTGTATATTAAATACAGGAAACACATTTACACTGAAAGAAAACAGAAAATACGTGGGATAATATTAAATTATAAACAGTGATAAGTCATTTAATGAATGTTACATGTAGAGGAAAAGTCATTTGCCAACTGCAACAAGTCACCGTGGGTCTTTATGCGTTAACACCTTGCATAGATGTTGCCACCTTTAAGTGCTTTTCTTCCCAAACTACAAAAGCTCAACCGTTTTTCCCTCAAATGAAGAAACTGAATAAATCCTGCAGGATGTGAGGATTTAAAAAACATTCATAAAGCAGATTCTTAATTACTATATCTAAAAAAAGCTGAGAAACATGACTTCTTAATTGATAGAATTTGAAATATGGTGCAAAAGTCACCAAATACTCCAGAAAAATTGACATTTCTAGCCACAAATGTCCATTCTTGAAAGATAAACACATTCACTTTTATGGTTTGAATGTAATTTTAACTCATATTTTCAATGTTGTTCCTGTACTTTTACTTTTTCCCAATCACTGAATTCACATTAAACCTTTGACCATGTTTTAGATATGAATGTGTATGTGTTACAGGATGAACCTACGGCCTACGTACACGATCTCAGACCGTGATAAGAAACTGCACACCACAACCACCACCAAAGACCCAAGAAATAATCACATACATGTATCAACACTGTACAGAATCCACTGTATTTATTAATTTCTATTTAACTCATTGCTGTATATTCCAAACTGTCGCCCTCTAGTGGTAAAAGAAACACTTTACTATGTGCCAGCATCAAATAAAATGTCCTGAAAGTGTTTCTGTGTTCAGTTTTAAATGTGAATGATTCCCAACACCACCCATTATGTCCCCAAAGAGTTTTATTTTTCAAGCTACAATTAAAGAACAATATCAGACTGCAGAAAATATAGAATTTGCTTGGGTATTTCCTCTCTTCACTTTCACATATGTACAGTAGTCAAAGGACAAGATATGTACACAGAATTGAAATTGTAGAGAGTGCAACTGCTACCGGAGACGTATCGAGACTCCCACCAGCACAAAAAAAAAAAAAGAAAGAAAATAAAATAAAATAAAGAGCACATGGTAAAACCAAATGACATAAACAAGTGCCACAACCTACGTGGCGTCAACATGTCTTCTGTACACTACGACTTTGTTCTCAGTCTGAGACAATCTTTATGTCCATTCTCCGATGGCGGGCGCATCTCTAATCCCGCTGTTCAGAAAGCTAAGAAATAAACAGGTACGTGAAGTAGAAAACATATTTTTTACAACCATTCAGAAAACGAGCCTCGAAGCCCAACCGTTCCGTCTCGTAGCTGCTGTACTCCGCTCTCAAACAGATGACGGTTTTGATGGAAAAAAAAAAAAACGCACACGAGAAACAAAAAGAAAAACCAAAGAAAAATTCAAGAGCAGCTGAAATAAAAACGGTGGTGAAAGGAGCCTGACGTGGGGAGGGGGAGGGGTCGTTAAGTGCAGATTTGATGGGCTGTAGTCCAGATTCCCAGAACCACCTGAAATGGGGTTTGGCGATTTTAGCTCACAGTCATGTGTGTAAGGTCAAATATAGCAATTTAGACGCAGACAAATCGACTGTCAGCTGGATTTGGAGATCAGTTCATGTAAAAAGGAGTGAGATCTAGGTTGAAAAAAAAACCAAACAAACCCCAAAACAAAACAGAGAAAGCGCCGAAACATGATCAAAATAAAACGAGCTGCCCATCTCGCATCGTGACAAACTCCGAAACGAACAGGATTGACATTTCTGCCTCTTAAATAACACATTTAGCTTAAAACTTGCATTGATTGAACAGTTTTCCAAACTGAAAATCAGGGGGAAAATATTAGAGGAAATTCTCACTGATTTGTCAATATCTTGGGAGGAGAAAAAAATAAATAAATTAAAAAAAAAAAAAATTACCCAATGCACTCATATTGGTGCAACGGAACCAGGTGAATATATGCACGTCACTGTAGGAACCATATCTAGATTCTCTGCAGCCCAAAGGAAGTTTTAAAAAGTGGGGGATGAATAAGAATGGTTGTGATTGTCGGGGAGAGAGGAAAAAAAAAAAAAAAAAATAGAAAAACCAAATCCTACACACTGTTGATGTTGCCATCTAGGTGATAATTCAGGCTGTTTTGGCTGTAGGCATTAACGAAAATTAGTTTCCAGCGGATACGTCTTTAGGTGTCTTTTTTGTGTCCTCCCGACCTCCTTAAGTCCCTGCACTTGTGGCAGTAAAAGATGTCGGGGACGTTGGATTTCTTGATTTTAGCGCATGACAAGTGAACCCAGATGCTGCACTGGTTGCACTCGATCATGGGCCGCCCGGCGAACGGCTTCCCACAGTAACAGGTGATCAGGTCCCACGAGTCGTCACCTAAGGAAAAAAACAAAACAAAGATGAAGAGGAGGTCACTGCAGATCAAAGCTCAGAATCAGAATAGCCTTTATTGTCATTGCAACAAAATTGTACCATCTCCCTTTGTATAGATAAGTTAAAAATTCAAGTATAATATAAGTATTTAAGAATAAAATAAGATTAAAAAAAAAAAAAAGACAAACAAACGCTCAGATGAGTATTAAGAAGTGCTGTGCAGGTAGGGGAAAATGACCAGAGAACTAAAGTGCAGAATAATGCACAGATCAAAGTTGACATGATGCATTTGGGAAAAATTAAGTTTGAGATTAACTTTGTTTTCATTTACAGGGGTTTCTAATCATCTTTTCTTGCCCGATTCCATTTCCCAAAAACAGTCAACATTGATGAATTTCTTGAGAAGGAATTTCCATTGAAATTTTGCAAACTCATGAACATACCAGGTTTTTCTTTCCACTGTAAACCTCAAGTAAAATATCCAAGCATGTTTTGCACTAAGATATGCCACAACGGTACAAAATATATTGATGTGTATTTTCCTATCGCTGTATTTTCTCGTCATGACCATAAATCTCACTGAAAACCCACTTTTCACAAGTGCCTGTAAGCAAACAGGTTTAAGGTTCTTTATAATCATGACTTTTTCAGATCATTCAATGAAAACCATACATTTTCATTCTTTTACAAGTCATTGTCCCTGACTGCAATACATTGTTTATTATAATGTATACCATTATACTTAAAGACAATTACACGTTTTATTTTCCATTTTGAAAAACTGATTAGTTTAGTTATACTGCTATTGAGAAAAACCTTCATTTGAAGATTAAAAAGGATAAAATTAAATATGACAATCATGTCCATTTATTAAGCATCAAATAAAGTGTAAAGCCCCTTTAATATTAAATGTTCATGGCAAGAAATAATACTTACACTGTTTGTGTGAAACAAGTCAATTCGAACTTTGAAAAACAATTAAAAATTAAGCTGATAGTTATTGACAGAAACAAATAATCTTTTCCACTGGTCCAAAACAAGCTCCTGCCTTGCCTGGTTCATGACATTTGCACCAAATTAGCCATAGTCTTGTTTTTAACCGTTTGAGGAACACATTGCAGAGACAGTGACGTACCCGACTCCACCATGATGTCTTCGTCTGCGATCCAGGTCTCGCCCTCACTCGAGCTCATTTCTGCGTCCCTCATGGACTCATCGGGCGGCGTCTTCGGCAGCCCCTGTGCAGTGGGTGTGGAGCCGCCATGCGTCGCCAGCTCATCTTGGACGCTTCGTACCTCTGAGTGCCGTGCCTCTGAGTCCGTCTCACTCTGGCCGGCCGAGCTCTTCAGCTTCTTGGCTTTTGGCTGTTTTGAGTTTTTGCTGCGTTTAATGCGCGCCCTCTTCTCACCTTCACTGCTGCCGCTGTCAGCCCCCGTCATGGCAGAGCCCAGTGACAGTTTTTTCAGTTTCTTTTCCTTTTTGCGCTCCGCTTTAGCACTGGTCTGGGTCTCGTAAAGGGAGTCTTTAAGACGCATTTTGTCCAGCAGAGAGCTGTCCGAGTGCATGCGGCGGATGTTCTTGCCCTTATTTGCTCGCGCTTTGCGGACAAATGTGTGGATGGTGTGGATGTCAGAGCTTCCATCTCCCCATGTGTTCCCCATGGAGCTGGTGCCTCCGCCCCCGCCTCCATCTACTGACAACCCTGAACTGTGTGCAGAGCTGGACGATGTTGGAGACCATGAACTTTCCTACAAAAAACCCAAATAAACAAAAAAATTAAGAAAAGCAACTTTTGGCATTTCCTGTAAACCAAAATACAGAATTACAGAGAAACTAGATCATTTCACAAAGTTGTCTTTCCAGTTCAGTCAAGACGTTCCTTGAAATATGTGAAAACTTATATTACTGTGCATTATAGGACTTCACAAAATCCTAAAGCAGTAGCGCTTTAGGAGGATGCAAAAATCATTTTAAGATATGAAAATGTGACCCTCTAGGTTAAATTTCATAATATTCAGATTCTAACCCCACCTACTTTTCACCAGATTGGGCTTAAATGCATGTTTAACATCCAAGATACGCTGATCATTATTTGCAACTTGTGTCAATTATTCCTTTCTCCACATCTTGAAATTGTTGGTTTCCAAATAATGTTTTGTGTTTTTAAGGTTCCATATCCTCTAATAGATAGTTCATGTTTTTTCCCCAGTGGATTGCAAACAGTTATTAAAAAGGGCATCAATGAGGCAAATATAACTGCTTTAGTCTTAATACATCTATAATACTGACACTTTATTCTAAAACATTATACACAACCAAAATGTGGGTTCCTCTGTTGTGACGCTGCACTTATTAATACTTAATAATAATAATTGACATTATTATTATAGTCATCACTACTACACAGAAGCAACATTTGATTGCATCAAAGTGAGAACTATTGGAGGTGCTAATGTGTAAGACTTCAACATTCTTTCCCACATTTTTATTGACTTGATTCAACAAATATCTCTTCCCATTAATCTGTTTAACAAATTATTCTGACAGTTTATTAGACTTCCAGCACAAATTTAAATATAACCTTGCGGAAAAATAAGCAATGCACATACTAATGACGAAATCAAACCAAGGAGCCAAACTTCCACATTAAATACTGTACTTTGTGTGCAGCATTAGGATTGTACATCTCATGAAAGTCTAAGATTTTTGGGCAAAGATAGGGTGATAACACTTCAAAATAATGTGGAAATACATATTTTCTATATAAACATGTTTGCTTATTTTAGCAAGATGTCAAATTTCCCTGAAAGCCTACAGAAGACGTTGAATTCATAGTTTTCACAAGGCATGAGGTAGGAGGACTGCACATGTCAGTAAGAAATGACCTAAAAGGAACTTTCTGAACACTTTACCTCTTTTGGGCTGGGGATGTAACCTGCATAAGCTAAGACAAAGCTGCAGAACTTGTTGAAGTCCTCAACAGTCCTCTTTTTCCTCTCGGGGGGCTACAGAAAACACAAACCAATGTTAAATTAAGATCTTAAAACGAAGCTGATCTGACACCAACAAAAGACTGATTGAAGGACACGGTAATCAAAATGACAGAAATCACTCACCAAGGGTTCCGTTTTGCACGTCAACAGTGAATCTGGGGAAGGAAAATAAAGAGTCACATGTGAACAACGCTTTATTAGATCATTAATTTCACAGAAAGCATTAGAAATGTACAGAAAGCATACGGCTGCCCGGGGCGAAGATGAGACAGGAGTGGACCTACATTAGCATAGCCGCTAGCACCACCCAGTCAACTACAGTTAGCATAATGGGGGGGTTAACACCGCCTTCTACTGAGCAGTTTGTTTTGAGGACCTAAAATGACACTACTAAATCTGTAAAGTTTAACGTTTATAGCTATGTGGTAAGACATGTTATGTGGTAAAACATGTTAATGCTAGTTGACGTTGAATTCGTCTTAGGACAACCGCAACCGGTGTCATTTGGTGCCCGTGTGAACTTTACACTAATTCGGAAATAACGACCGGCAACGCTGAAAAAAATCCCTTATATTCGCTAAAGCCGGCACAAAACATATTTGTACATCCGTATGAAGGTCTCAATTTGATGATTGCCCTTTTAAAAATATGCCATTTTGTATTGTCTTGTTGCTAAACGCTAACAGTAGCTAGCCGACATTTATGGAGGAAGCTAACGCGCTACTAGGTTTTCTCCTTCAGCTCGGGCTCTTGTGAACCTGTAGGTTTTTGTGTCAGATTGATTTTCAAGCTGATCTGAAAGTCATTAAGGGGTAATTATACGTTGCTTACGGGATCCAAAAAATTCTGGAGCTGCCTGGTGCTAACAATCAAACACTCGATCCGCAAGCTAATCACGATGGCTTCGAAAAGGGAGGCTCAACAAAGCTTGCCAAGTTAGCTTCGTGTTAGCAAAGTGTTAAATGTTATCGGAATTATACTTAGACTTCATGTTAAACATGCTATTTCGATGACGAGTTCGTTTAACTTAAATTGACAATCGAAGAGTATATGTCGTGAGGTGGCGGCGGCAATTGTGCAACATTAGCCGCTATTTGACGGATCGGCGCCTTAAACTGACAAGCTAACTGAACTGCAATGAATATAGCAGTCATATTAAGTGGACTTCATGAAACGCTACAGGGCATTTGTCAACCTGTCAATTGCATTTCAACGACTAAACCACAGTATTTGAAGAGAGTTGAGTAATTAACGGAGCATACGCCACCAAACGTTAACCCTAACATACATTAGCTTAGCCGTAATAACGTCCTCCAAACATACCATTTTGATCAGTGAAGAGATTAGCATCGCGTAGAAACCATTTATCTGACTGTACATTATCGATACCAGCGAAACATACCTTGGTGCTCAGACATTATGTCAAGCATTGTCGCCTTCCCAGCAAGGCCTGGGTCCGAGAAACAGAAGCAGCAGGCGAGCTAGCCGGAGAGCAGCGGCCGTCGCTCTGTGCCTTTCCCCGGCGTGGCTTCACTTTACCGGGCAACTTAATCAACGACCAGCCGAAGACCAAGCCGATGGCAAAAAAACAAAATAAAACAACAATCCTTAAAACCACCACTGATAGTCAAAGTAGTGGTATTTGCTTACTGGATGTCCACCGTGTCCCCAATACAATCCCCCTCTGAACTGTCGCCACACTGAAGATATTAGCCTGACAAAATACTAATTCCTCTGCCGCTTAACGTGCTGCACTTCTTTTCGTCGCCACCGCATTTATATAATCATCGATATAAAAATATGACAACTGAAAAAATCTTAGTAGATTTACGCGAGCGCTGCCTAATATAGTTCCGCGATGGGAACTTTTCAGATCCAAGTTTTTACTCTTCTTTTCTCTGTACGCAAACTAAACGACTGGAGTTTTGACTTTAATTCCGCACGGTCTTCTCGAGTGCGCGGCAGAAGCCTCTTGAGGCTGCCAGCGCAGTGGTTTCCCGAATAGCATGCTGGGTAACAGAGTACACTACCCAATGTTGAGGAAGTATTTGTAACCACCACTGGACTACGATTCCCAGATCTAGTAAATATCAATGTAGCAAGAATGCTGGAATATGAAGTTTTGCAATAGCTACACTCAAAGCATGCTACTAGCAAAACATACTGTGCTAAGACAGGGCAGACAAAGATTATCAATCTAAATTATAACTTTCTGCGAATGTATATGCCTATTTAAACAGGTCTCTTGATTTCTGTCGTGAAATTACCGTGCAAGGCTTTACGTTTGTTTACACTTTAGAATACATTGTAAATCAAGCATGTTAGCTAGCTAGCTGAAGCTATTTCGACCATCTGCAGTTAACGTTTACGGTATCATGCTGTGTGAATTACTTCAAGGAACTGAAGCTGGAGGCTTTGTTATAGTACAAGGTAAGTATTTATGATGGGTATCATTTCAGGAGGAAATACACCTATCAACTACGCTATTTTGATGAAAGAAAGTTGTTGTCATCAGGTTTTACATCAACATCTAGTACACAGTTTGGGTTTACTAAGACCTAATACAAAGCATATCGTTCAACAAAAAACTAAATGTATGTCTACATTTACAGATAATATAAGTCATTCTGGTAGACCCCTTCTGAAGAGCTTTATTAATGCTGCATTGACAAGGTGATGTATTTTCTTGTAACAATACAGTATTTTTTGCTGTTTTTGTCTTGAACGTATTCATATATTTTTTATGTCGAACAAATCATTTTGGTGCTTTTTTTTAAAATGTTTTAACTGTATGTTGTTGTAGTAATTGTCATGGTTTCATGCCAAATAGTTACTTTATTTGTTTCATTCAGAACCACAAATGATTGCCTTTATTTAGATGTTCAGTGTTTGTTTTTTGTTTGTTTTTTTAATCAGTTATTCGTATATGTGTAATGTATTTTCAGAATTAAAAATTAGCTGAATATCTTCATTCAATAAGTCAACTCTTTCCTGGCCTAAATGACCACTGTTACATCAGTCCATGATAACAACTTCACACTTGAAATAAACAATAATTTTATATTTATTGTTATAATTATCAACAACAACTGGTATGAACGTTTTTCTTTCGTGTGTATAAACATTTTAGGGATGAAGATATCCATGTACTTGCATTTGAAGCCAGTGAAGAGGAACTGAAAGATGGTCTGCAAGGATTACCATGCCAGAGGTAACAAACATGTCTGATGAAGCAGATGGTATTTATCAAATATGATTTATATTGGACTGGTCACTTATGTTGGACTTTGTTTCATGATTTTCTGAGATGTTAGTTACTAGATTATTCAACAATAATATCTTGACAATAACTAATTAAATCATTCTTGACTAAATTCAATAAGACTTTTGTCATCTGTTTCTAAAACTTTGTATTCATCATTTATTTTCAGGCTACACATCCATAATGCATATATGGACCCACTCGGCTGGACAGCTAACCCGACCTTTACAGTTCAGCAGTTCTGTTTGGAGGAACTTACCCAAATGGCAAAGGAAACATCTCAACCAAAACCAGCAACGTTAGTAATTGACTCTCTGTCATGGATTCTGAGACATCTTAGTCCTACACATGTCTGCAAGACTCTGCAGCAACTTAGAAAAGGTAAAGAATTATGTTCTGAATGTATGTGACAACAAGGATTTTATGTAGAATACAATGTGGTTTGATGTTTTGTATAATAAGCTCTCTGTGTGAAAGTATATCCAGAAAATATCAGAAAAAAGAGCAGTGAAAGTAAAAATGACACTATTGTGACTATTAAAGAAAAACTTGGGATTATATGGTCAGAGAAAAAAATGACTCCCTTCAAGTCTAAAGGGAGCTTACTTTAATGTACATAGAGTTGCCAGCTGTTAAATTAATTGACATAATTTGATTAGTGATCAATGTTAGTCTAAATTACCGGACTCCAGTCTCTTAAAAGTGAATATTTTACAATTTCTTCCATCTTCACTGACGGTGTGCTGAGAATTTGAAGACATCCTTCATTTCTGGAAACAACTCTTCAACATCTTTACAGATCAGACAAGTCATTGATAAAAAAGACAGAAGAATACACACTGGTCTTACTTTTAGTTGCAGCCTAAATGTACCACAAAATTACTTTAAAATGTTGTCAGCTTCAAGAGAGGCCATTTATTTCTGCTTTCTTGGTGTGTTCTTAATGCATTGTATATATATATATTTTTTTTATTCAAATAAACAGACTGAGGTTTAATGCTCATTCCAATCCTGCAATAACAAAAAAGTTCAATATGGTCTAGACTTTTGCACATTATTGTACATCAGCTGCAAGATGGCGCTTCTAAGCAACTGAAAAGTGCACCTTCTTTTCGTCAAACAAACTAAGGTTAAGATTTAAGTCTTAAGATTATACTATAAAACCATGCCGTTATGTCTTTTTTCATTAGGGGGAGCTGTGAGAGCCATTATTAGCCTGCTCCATGCAGATATGCACCAGAGAGGCACAGTGGGAAGTGTATGCCACTTAGCCACTTCAGTCATCACTGTATCTCCTGGGATAAAGGCAAACGAAGCAGTGGCAAAAACAACAAAGAGAGCCAAATCTGGGAAAGTTACACAAGATGTAAGCAGAGTTTTATTTGGGATAATTATGTATTTCTTCTATTATGAGTATACATTATAAGTTTGTTTCCCATTTTCAGGAAGAGGTTTTTAGAATCAACGAAGATCTAACAGTTGTTGTATTAAATAAAACCAGCTATCCTGGACCTAAACAGACAGACCAAGAGGAACCAGAGGTAGAACATCTTAACACATGCTTCACATTTACACACTATTCTCCATTAAAACAATAAAAAAGGGGCTTGATTGTTTTGAATGAAAATGTTTTTGCATACATTTCTCTAGATGGACCCAACAGCCAATTTGACCTTTAACCTTCGCCTGTCAGACACAGAACGAGAAGCCAAAGAAAAACTCACACTCCCATTTGTATTCAGCAAGGAAAAGTGAGAACCCATTCAAAGCTTTAATCTGTTTTTCTTCTGATTATTCAGCATTCTTATGATTTTGGGAATTACCTTTTTTTCATCCAACAGGAAAAGGGCTCTCCTTCAGTCTGGTCCAGGTTCAGGGCGCATTCTGTACGAGCCTGATGCCAATGACGACTATGACCAGGAAGATCCCGATGATGATCTCGATGTCTAGACGAATGACACAGAATCCACTGAAGGAAAACAAGATATGACAGACATATTTAAATTTTCAGATTTCTATCATTGAAAGCAAGAGTGTCATCTCTTGTTTTGTTTTTTTTAAATACAAAATAAAACATTAGATAATAAAATATGTCATCAGGTTTTCTATTACTTAGTGTAACAGCAGCATTGAATGAAGAAAAAAGTTGAAGTGTTAATGATGCTTAAAATGATTGCATTCAAACAAAAGTTGTATTTTAGTACTGACCTGTAAAATACTATGTTCAGTGTAGAATACCTCAGATTGGTTTATGAAGATGATTTAAATGAAGGACAGATGTGGTTTTGAGTATCATTCAACTTTACAAGAATCCTGGTCGGATGGAAAGACATGAAGTGAGAGGAGATGTGTTTACATTGTAGGAACCCATTTAGACAACCTTCATCGAGAAATTAATTCCAATTAGATCACCTATACATTGAATCACACTCTGATTATTCTACATTTGGTGTTAGTGATCACTGATCATCTGACAACACTTTGTATTTATCCTACATGTTCTGTGTGTACGGTGACATTAAAAACCAATGTATTATTCATGAATTTCTAAATCTTCAAACTCCATACTGATTCTCAATTCTCTCCTACCATTTCATTGATTCAGTAAAAGAACAAACAAAACTGGGTACTTAATTTTTTCAGAAAATTACAAATGAATTGTCCAAGTACAATACTCTATGAACCTGGAAAGAATAGATGCCTTATTAGCCAAAATACAGTGTTCTTTTCTACAAATATGGCTAATAGTAATGTTTTAGGTAGTCTCACTAAAGCTCAGTGAAAAATCATATACCAAAAATTAAATATGTACAGTGTCATTGAACGAGTGGCATGTTTTTTTTTTTTAATTGAATAACTGAAAATGTACTCGCAATTCCAAGAACATAACATTCATTATCAAGTGGGAGAAGAAAAACATGGTATATCAAGTTTATTTTTGCTCATTCATTGCAAATTCTTTCCAGTGAAGCCATCAAGTATGTCTTTATTATTATTTTTCTAAGTATTGTATGTTTTGATAGTGTCAGAGGGTTTAAAATAATTAAATGGGCGTGGTGGATTCTTGGCTCTTGACTGTGGACACGTAGGCCCTCAGGTGTATACTAAGAGTCAGCTGTAACAAACATCTGCCAGATGATTTAAAGTGATTAATAAAGATGTTGTGGTGTCAGTCAAGTGACAGTGGCTTGATTTGGTTTACGTTGGATATCTTTACACTGATAGCCTGAGGTCACTGTGGTTTGGAAGTAAACTTCAAAGTCAGATTAAACTAAACGGATGAAAGGTGAGTAAAATGAACATGAATGAAAAAGTCAAATGAAGTGAATTGTTTAGTCTACATCTACAATCTGACCTTTATAAAACATCACAGATCATTCTTTTCTTGCTGGCAGAATATTATTAAAATCACTCTTATTTGTCTTAAGACGCTTAATTTTACTTTTTATACTAAGAAAAAAAAATAGTTGTCATTATTTCTAGGTTAGTTTATCATTTTTACTGGACTGACCCACTTGAGTTTGAGTTGGTCCGTATGTAATTACAATACTTTAGAAATCTTTGATAGTTATTATGTTCAATGTAATTCCACGGGTGGGATTGGACCCTTTACCGGGCCGGTTCTGGCCCACGGTTCGTATCTTTAACACCCAACGTTGCTGCTCGTCCACGTCTGTTTATTTTCAGTCCACGTGGACGTGCTGCGCGCAACCATACGGCTCCTCGCGGAAGTGACGGCAAGGCGACGATGGCGGCTTGCAGTTTCATTCCGGATTTCCACTGGACTACAAACTGATTTTATCCGGACCGGCTAGACTTTCTGGAAGTTTGGTAAACTGCCTCTCTTCGAGCGCCGCAAAGGTCGAAGTCGCGTTGACCCAGAGCCTGACAGCAAGCGGCCCCAGAGGTTTTTTGGGGTATTTTTGTCCAAGGTTCAAGGTGGTCACCCTGTCGAGCTAGCGGTAGCTCGGCGGCTACTAGCTAACGTTAGTTGTACACAGCTAGCTTGGGAGCTAGCTTGTCAACGAGCTGCGTGCTAAGGTCCATACAGCAGCAGGCGTCGTGCAGCCGCTTTTCTTTTCACCACGTCCCCGTTCCTGTTTTCCAGTTACAATGCGAATTCGTTCTGTTTAATGATAATTGTGCCACAAGTGTGCAGAGCGAGGGACTCACACGTTTGCTTGGCCTCTTGTTCATTTGAGTTGCTAGTTTGGCGGCTGTGGCTAAGTCGGTTTTTGCCTCCACTAATTACCCACACAACTTCGGCCCAAAGCGGGCAAGCAGCGGAGAATCAAAGTTTAGCAGCTGTGGGGTCTTTACGTGCTTTTCAACATGTTGAAGACCCGGCAGTGTTTACTTGGCATCCGCACTTTTCTCGGCGTAACGTCCAGAATATGGGGCTTCATCATGTACATCCTCAGGAAGCACCTCAGAACGGTGAGAAGCCTCTGGAGACATTCTGCAGCTCAACCACTTTTGTTTTTTAATAATTAACCTATAAAGTGAATGGGTTTAGGATCACATGTGCAAGAATATTAATTGTAAGCCCTCGTTTGCAAATTATGATGCTCTGTCTTTCTCATCACATACTCTTAGATGTAAATTTTTAATTTTCGGTTTCACATATGTGCAAATGCCATTATCTTATCTACCACTATGAACTTGCTTGTCCTAAAAATTGCTAAATATTCACGGTTTGGTTAATTGAACAAATTAAATCATGCTCTGTAATGCATAATAGGCTCAATATTTTTCTGGATCCTTTAAAACAGTGTCGTTTCAATTTAGAAGTAGTGAGATGATTTTTGAGGAAAAATGACAATTTCAAGGAACAGCTTCTCATATTCGAGGTTTGTCTTTTGCATAAACTGTTGTACGAGTAAGGAAACGTGTGAGGTGGAGGGATTACTTGGTCTGGTATCAATAGAAGTTGGCATCAGTAGCCAATATTTCGTTTCTCTCCTAGAAATACTGACATTTGGGGAAAATAACTACCTGAAAGACTTAATTCTTATCAAGATGTGTGGAAGTGTCACACCAAGTTTCCACTAAAGTGAAATATTTATCAAATGTAAGATGCAAAAAAATAGGGGTTAGGTTTTTTTCTTCTCCTTTTTTAGAGACTCATCAGCAGTCTACTTTAATTTGATACTTCATACTTTTTTAAACAAGTAGTTAAGTAATTGACAAAATAAATAACAGATTAATTGATACTGAAAATTATTTATTAGCTGAGGTATTGGGGCCAACACTTCTGCAACCCTATACGTATATTATACACCAGACACTTTTAAAGATTCTAAGATGCAGCAGGTGTCTTGTTCGGTGTGAAAACCTCTTGCAGCCAAACTTTTCATTTAAAGGGCACCCATACATGTTATGTTTGCAGGTCACCTTCAATTGCTCAAATGCCTCCACAATAAACATGGCATTTAAGGTGACAGAAGCTTGTAACTTAGACACACACACAGGTGTCGTTGGGTTGTTAATAGACATGCATATGTGGTGTAATATGAGTGGACTTTGACTCCCAACTCCGTATCAAGCCAACAAAGCCTGGAGGAGTGCCTTCAGTGTTGTAATCATCTTACTGTTTAGGGTTTGCAGTTTATTGTGTAGCGGTAACACTTGCGGGTTGTCAACAGTGTGAGTAGTCCAGTCCATGTTATGGCTGAAGTGAGAGGGATTATGTTAGTACAGAGAGCACAGTGTTCTCTCTCGGCCTCTCTTTCTCACTCACAGTTTAGCTCTGTTGTTTACAATCTGTGATGCACTGGAACAATGTCCTGATCCAGTGGGCGCTTATAGGCCAAGCTACGTAATAGAGGTGATCCTATAGATGGTGAACCAGGCCAGGTAGCTGATGAGAAATATCCGAGGTCAGGATTTTAATAGCAGGGCCATTCATCACTTTTAAAACACATGTATTAATATCGATTGTGTCTGTGCTTACCTCACATCTTATCCGGCCCTCTCAGATTGTCTTTGGGTCAGGTCTTATTACCCGAGTTTACCAAAATGCATCGACCGACCTAATCCAGAAATTTGGATCACAATTCATTTAAAGCTCTATTGGATTACAGTTATTCGTGTGAGGTCGTAATCCCTCACCTGTTACTCGATGTAAACGCATGAGATGATGATTCATTAACCTTACTGCCAGGGGTGTTTTTCACTGCTTCTGTTTATTATCTAATGTTTGATACAGTAATGGAGATGAGCATTGTTTCAGTGGATTGTTCAACATCAAGAAATGATCCGCATCAGAGACCTCATTTAACGTTGTAGCTTTAATTCAAGTCCAAGAATTATCGTCTTACACTTTTCATTTAAATACAAATTGGATATTTTGTTCAGTGGCTGTTTACATGCACAGAATATACATTTTCTTGCCCTTATTCTGAAAGAGACAATATTCCTACAAAGCTGTAAACATGGGATAATGGAAGTGAGTGTTCCATAAATGTACCTGTCCACACGGAGCCCTAGAGACTCTATTTATACTGGACTGGTTGACAGACTCAAATCATTACGTCTGTATTTTTTTGGCTATATCAAAGCAAGAAGCATGATTCAGTTTTTTTACTCAACCTACATACCTTATATAGAATATCAAAAAGAATCATTCTTGCATTAGCTGCACAATTTATTGAATTGCATCGATTAAGAATTGTGTAGTTGCTGCGTGTTTCACAATGTAAAATCAGATCATGTTGAGTAATCTGTGCATTTTCAGTGATAAAGCAAGTAGACTCATGACAATATTTTCTACTCTTTCACTACATTGTGCAGCCCGAGTCTCCTTGTGATTGCTTCTTAAAAAAATAAAGCATGACTGGAGAAACATTTCAATAGCTATGAACTAATTTGATTCGTTACCCAGTTCTACATCATAAGCTGATATATTTTGATCTACATTTTCCACTGTTGCTGGACCACCTGCTTTCAAAATGCCATCCTGAAAAAGGTCAAGTACATGCAGATATCCCAAAACCTGCTGATATAATATCCAAGCCTTTCATAATGTTTCTCCGACTAAAAATGTGAGGTTTTGTTTAATTTGTGAAAGTTTTCATATCCTAAATAAAACAGATTCACATTTGTCCTAATACAGAATACTGTGTGGACGAATCCCACATCTTAATCAAAGCTGTTAATTTTACAAAACAGTCATTTTGGAATTTTGTGTTTATTCAGAAATGTGCATGTAAACATTGTGTCTGGTGGTTAGGTCAAGTGGGTAAAACAATCTGAAATGTCATTGAAGCTGTATTCTGAAGTGTCCGAGTTGGGGATAATAGGCCTGGGCTCCAGATGGATTCCCAGGGAGGAGCAGAGAGCTGAGTCGAGGGTGACTTCCCCCCCTGTGGTGCCCAGCAGCTGCCACCACCACCAATAGGCTTCCCCCGAGCGCACTCTGCCAGGCGGTGGTTGTGGGAGGGGGAGCAGGGGGAGGCCCGTCCAAGGCAGAGGTCCTGAGCAGCCTCAGGCTCACTCAAAGTCACCCTGCAAGTCTCCCTCACTGCATGTGCCCCACACTCGCCTGACACCCGCCGACAGCTGGGGGGGTAAAAATAGCCCTGTGAAGAAAAGTGCAGAGCCCCTGGGTGAGAGCTCCTCTGCAAAAGATCCTCTGTGCAGGAACTCTGATCAGAGCAGATTAAGGAAGTTGGGGAGGAGAAGTCACCGGTTTGTGTCTGCATGAAGTCCTCCTCTGTTCTCTGGCTTAATCTGTGTCATACAGAAGTAAAGAGCTGGTTAACAAACAATTTATTGTCCTCAGTATTGGGATTTTAGGGCTTAAAAGTATTTAGGACTCTAGCATTACAGAGGTTTCTACCCTTCTTTAAAAAGTCTAAAATCCCATAATCTGAATTTTAGGCTTTTAAAATCTCTTTAAAAACTAATTTGTGAGGTCTTAAAGTTGATATGAATCCAGTGATCTGTTGTAGCTTGTGCAGATCGTCATCATCATTAACTTCTTTGAAGGAAATATTCGAACATGCTTAGTAACAGGATAAATGTTGTGTTGAAAATCTGTGATAAAGTAATGAATCAGTTATTGAATGATACAAAAACTCAACATGTATTTTCCCTGAAATTCAGGATTTTCCATTTTTGAAGCGTGTTGTTGCAGAGTCTATAAGTGAGCTGTTCTGGTTAGTTGATCCATTTTAAGGAAATGATCGCTAAAAATCGAGAAATACTTGGCCTTGCCCAGTATTGTTTTGTATCATTGAGCATGTAATGCCATTGTCAAACCAGTTAAGTATGCTTTTTGTTTCATTTTCTTTATTTGGCAGGTTGAGTGCTCATTGATCAACAAAAACATGTTGGAGAAAATAAAATATATGCACTGTGATATAAATCATGTCAAAATCCACCCATGACTGGATGCAGCATAGCTTTTTCATAATACTGATTAGAAACTTGTGAATGCAGCTTGTCTAAAACATATTGGTACAGAATCATCCTCAGCACATCTATGGTTTTGAGAAGATATGACTGTAGTTTCGTAGTTAAACAGGAAACTCTTTTTAATATCTCAGAGGGTTCCCAAATATTGAATTCATATCGGAGTGTATGAAAGCTACTGATCAGATAAGGAGGCTTCAGGGTACTTCTTCCTGAAAGCCAATTTAATTCTCCATCTGGAAATCAGTCGTTTGTGTAAATAACTGACTGAGGATTGCTGTGCAGTGTATTGTTTCTTCAGTGAAACTTAACATCTTCTGCTTGTGTCTTTGCAGATAATCCAGTATCAGACAGTGCGATACGACACTTTGCCCCTGTCGCCTATCTCCAGAAACAGACTCAGTGAGTACACGTTGTTTTCACAATATGTGGCTCAATCACCTTCATGTTCAGTCCATAACAAAACCGCACAGAACTAAGTCATCTGACTTAGCACACATTTATTTTCCATCGTTCTGACCCAGCAGTACCAGATCCAGACATATTTGTAATGTGGAAATTTAAGTAGAAGCCAAACCAGTCTGTCCAGGAAGAAATGTAATCAGCGACATAATAGTACCATACCAACAAACAGACGACCTGACCCCTTTCTTGAGACCTTTTCTCTTCAGAGTAAATTACCCGCCTGTCTGCTTGGACACACTTGACAGCACTCCCATAATATTTCTCCGTCAGACGAGCTCTCAGCTGTCACTGATGCGCATGTCGTTGGGTTCTCAGTTTGGTATTTTTTAAAGCGGATCATGAGGCTAAAAGTGTATTTTCCTCTTCAGCTATTTCAGTGCCTGTACTGGTCGGTTTTCTCTTTGCTCTCATGTCTCTGAAATAGCACATGTTGTATGAAGAATGGCTCCCTATAAAAGGCATTCGGTTCATAGTTATAATTACATCTCTGCAATGTTGTCCTTACATTATTGTGATTGGAAGCCAGTGAAGTTGCATAAACTATAACTTCAATCCTTTACATGAACTTCTGTAAAAAAAAAAACAAAAAAACACTATATATATATATATATATATATATATATATATATATATATATATATATATATATATATATATATATATATATATATATATATATATATATATCAATCAGCAGTTTAAAGGACATGTCGGATCTAAATGTCACGATTATGTTTAGTCAAGCTTGGTATTGTTAAAAATGAGTACTAGTACCAATACCAAAGCTTCAATATTAGGGTTATTTTTCAGTTTAACAAAAATAAAAATCCGTTACACATATGTGACCCTCCAGCACAAAACCAGTGGTTCAGTCTCACAGCCGTATTTCTAGTTATAGCCTCGAATATGTTATTTGGGTCAAAATGATCGAATTTGAAGTTTATCCATAAAATGTGAAATTTTTGTGAAATTCCTACCATAAGTGCTTCAAATCAAGCCTTTTAGGAAGGACTCTGACAGTAATTAAGTCTAAAACTAAGAAAAATCGGCTCAAAACGCAGCTTTCCATCATGCTCGTGTTAGGTATTTCCCTGTCATGTTTGGTACCGTTGGAAAGATTGGGATTCCCTCTAGACAACCCTTAAATGGAAATCTATGTAATTATATATTTGAACCAGTGGGAGGCCTCAAAACAAAGCCTTCTAGAGAAAACGAAATCCCTTGTTGCTAGGGCGATGTTGAAAAACCACCTCTGATTGGTTGAATTAGTGTCACGCAAGCATTTTCAATAAGCTTTTAGATAAATATAAAATCTTAATTTCTGAAATTTGACCCAAATGACTGGTTTTGTGCTGGAGGGTCACATATACCGTAGTAAAAACGTTTTCATCGTCACCTGAACTTAATACTCTATTTTTCCACCAAAATATGGTTTATTTCCAGCTGTCTCAGTCAACTGTTAAGTTTTCATGCAGTTTTTACACTCAAAGTTGAACCAACTTACCATAACATAAAATATATGTTAAACCCTGCTCCATTTGTGTCCAGTTAGAATCATTTCAACGAAACACAAAATAATTATCCATAATCAGAAGCTTAACTCAAATAAAGCCACATTCTGATCAGAAAGCAGCAACATTAAGACAACATTCACAATCCTCTCTTTGTAATGTATTTCTACCTTTTTTCTCCTTTAATCAGTAGAGAAATAATACTTATAGTACAATATATAATACTTGTACTGTTAGATCTCCTTAATGTTGGCTTAGCACTGCATACTTAGTTCAAAGTACATTGGTCTTTTGCCTTCTCATACTGTTTGAGAATTGCTATTATTTAGCTTTTATCCAACATATGTGTGATTTGGCTTTTTGAAATGTGTATATTGTTAAAAGCATCATGTAGCATTGCCATGGTAACATGGAGACAACAGTGGAATAGGGTCCCGTACCGAGCAAGGAAAATGCAATAACTACATTTCTTTAGAGCTAATAATAATAATGCTAGTTGGTTCAGAGTGGAAGCTTTTCTCAAGATTTCTGGGTTTATTATCTGCCCTTACTCTTTTTCCTCAAACACATGATTATAATAATGGTCCAAAGTTGATGTGATGATAGTTGTATATTTGGTCATGTGAACACTTTACATTTTTTAAGAAGATCTCTCGTATCCAAATATGCTTCCATACTTGTTTTGGTTCTGGTACCTTCCACTATCATTCTGAAATTGGTGCAAAAGCTATCTGGCTAGTTCTTGGGGAAACTATGAGTGCAAAATAGTATTCAGAAAAGTTGTGTTGGTGGAATATAAAGAAGTGTTATCAATTTAAAATGGCTGAATCCCAACTAAAGAAAATAGTACATACAATGCTTCTTTTTTTTAACATTATCAGCATTTAGTAGATTGGAGGGTTTCTTTCTCTCTCTCTCTCCACATAACACAGAGTATGGAAGTAGACCGACAATCTTGTTCATTGGAAATATTCACACTCATTCAAGCACCATTACTTTTTAAGAACCAGTCTGTGATGTGATGTAATAATGAGTGAATGATTAAGTGTTGAATGTAAGTGTTAACGGGTCATGTTGAAATACAGAATGCATAAAATAATGTATTTAACTGCCTTTAAAACCTGGTGGCACAGACATAAAACCCTGATATGTAATGTTTGAAAGCCATGTGTTCATGCTTAATTCACTACACTAATGAGATTTACTACTTAAGTTTGGCATTGAATAACAAGACATGCTCCTACTGTAGGATCTGAGCCATTTGTTTTTGTGCTGTAGTTGAGCATCTGGAAAAGACATGGTAAAATTATGTTTCAATTACGCAGGAAAACATTCAAATTACTGCTTATTCTGTGATGAGTATGAGCTTGGTTCTGCACAGCATCTCTTATTTTCACTGAATCCAGAGTTTTTGTTTTTTTTATTGAAATATTTTTAAAACTGCAGATTTATGATTATTGTGCAGAGCTGCACTGATTCAATGAATTCTGACTGCAGCCCTATTCTATTAATATCCAACGCTACTGTAAATAAATAATGAAGCAGATGGAAATTATCTAAAAACCTCTGCTAATTGATTTCATTCATGCTTGATATTTAATAGACTAATTGTCAGCGTAATTAGTGTCTAATGTAGATTAAGTTTGGCGTTGTGGGTTACACGGCACAGCGTGACTCTGCAAATGGTAACGGGAGACGACGCACAGCTTAATTAAAACACTGTCCCTTTGTCTGGAGATGGTAAACCGTTAAATAAATAAATAAATAAATAACAAGCAAAAAAAACACCAAAGGAATTGTGGTTGGTTCAGGGACTCAGAGCAGTGAAAGCATGTGGGAATGTAGAGGAAATGCAAATGTCAGGCGGTAGTTAACACCAACATAAGGCGGCCGGCGAGCAGTTCATTCACTGTAAAGGCACACTCCGACTCAGAGGGCAGATTGCATTTCAGTTCGACTTGACTCGCCTTTATAAACACACTGCTGTGACCTCAGCCACAGAGCGGGTCAGCCGGGATGTGAATTCAGCTGTTAAGGGTCGGTAGAGTCCAAATCCATGGCTCATATTGATCCCTGTGACTGTAAGGAATGATCTGTAGGGTCGGCGTCGTACCTGCAGCAAATACGTGAAATTTATTTGAAAACAGATACAAGTGTCATGTGTGGTGTTATTGTGGAATAGATTTTCATTTATTTTCACAAAAAGCACAAAACAGGCAGCACCCATGGAGGTCAGTAAAGGGATTTTTATTTTTTTATACTATTTCATAAAAGTCTCATCTACCTTTTATCTTTTTTTAAGGGTTGAAATGGTCATGCATATTTATTTCTCAATCTCTTTTCTTAGGAAATGACAAGAACAGATACGAAATATGTACACATTCTTAAAAGACACACAGAAACTAATGGTTAGTCATTATTGTGACCTCTGACCCCATACAAGAAGCAGTGCAAACTATTTGAAACATCTGCAGAATGTTGAATGAAATCTGGTGTAAATCATCAGAAAATTAATGCAAGTAATTTTAATATTTTCCTTTTTAGAAGACATGTTCTGTGCAAAGGAAAGACAGACTAAATATGACCACTTTAGTTTATAGAAGCTGATTATTTATATGTTTTTGTTCATTATTTAGTTATTACCCCACCCCCAAAGGGGAGAGGGCTATTGTTTTTGAGTCTGTTTGACTGTCAGCAACTTTACGCAAAAACTACTGGATCAATTTCCATTAAATTTTCACAAAAGGTGTGAAGTGGTCCAGAATAGATCTCATTAGATGTTGGTGAGTGTAGGTCAAAGGTCAAAGTTACAGTAACCATAAGTGTGTTTTCACCATGATAGGAGAAGGGGCAAATCAGGTCAAATGTTGATTGTTGTGCCTGGCAACACTTATTTTTGATTGTTTTGGGGATTTTTACCTGTTGTGTTCATTTTATCCATCTTGTTAATTTGTTCCTTTTGGTGATGATTATGTTCCCTTTTTTATGTTCCCTTTTTTAAATTGCTTTTCTCATTTTGCTTATTTATGTGTTAATGTGTTGGTGGTATAAATCATCAGGAAATTAATGCTATGAATTTCATCTTGCTGGTACAAATTGTGAAAAGACATGTTAAGGCACACAATATAGGACCAGGTTATACTATATACACACAATATAGGACCAGGTTATACTGTATACACACAATATAGGACCAGGTTATACTATATACACACAATATAGGACCAGGTTATACTATATACACACAATATAGGAGCAGGTTATACTATATACAACCACTTTTGTTTGTAGAAGCAGTTTTTTTCCCATTTTTCCTTTAGTTTTTCCTGCTGTACATGTTTACTTATATCCTTTAATGAGAAATATGTATATGTGGATATTAAAATTTTAATACATCATCAAATAGAATGTTGGAACAGGACTTTTTACACAGCAATGTATCTGTAGAAAAACAAGTACAAAGTATTAAAAGTAAATCCACGAGGTTAAATGCCCTGCACAACAGCAGAGGCTGAATACATTTGTGGAAAAAATTATTAGACCACCCTTTGTTTTCTTCATTTGTTGTTCATTTTAATACTTGATGCAACTAAACGCACATTTGTTTGGCCAAGTATAATAACAACAAAAATGGTTCATAATGGTTTAATTTCAGTACTGATATCTAACTATTTTCCATGGTTTTTAGTTCATCTGAGGATGAAGACATCACAGCTGTGAGGTTCAGATGAGCACAGGGACATTGGCACTATCTTCTTAATGACCAAAAAAATTACTTTTGTTCCTTGTTCCACTGACAAAACAGTGCTTGTATTCATTCCATGTTTTGTTTTGTCTGTTTTAGTCACATGATACACACAGGAGTTAGTACTTCATTGCATAACCATTATTTTTGATGACTTTTGATGGTTTGATAAATTTTTTATTTTTTTTCACTAGTACGTCCATGTTATTTTCACAAGCTCTTTTTTTTCCTATCCAACATAAATGTCTCATGCAGATTGTTTTCACCAGTTTACAGAGGAGGATGTTCAAATGTGGACTTATGTAAACATTTTCACAGGCTCAACATCTTACTGTTTTGATCTGAAATAAGGAGTTTATATTTGTATGTAACAAACTTAGCGAAACAGCTGCAGCAGAATGAAGGGAAACATTAGAAGTCCATCACTACTACAAAGTAAAAACTCATTCCATGTCTGTATTCTCTCCAAGTAGGATTGTCCTACTTTTCTATTTGTTACCAATCAATCGTAACTTTAATAAAAGCATCTGATATTTGTGTAGATTTGATAGTGGAGCTGCATGTTTTATCCCTAAGTTATTAGTGTTTCAAATGATCACAAACCGTTTTATAATTAATTATTTAGGTGGATGGACGTACTCGCTTTATACCCAACTGGGAAATTACAGTGTAGCAGCAGCGTGATGCACATACCACAGCAAACATGAGTAAAAACCAAATACAACATAAAAGTAAACACTATACATAATAATTATAACGTATAAAACCATCTGCCAGTTACAGTTCATAACCAGATTCTACATGTGGTTATGAACTGTAATTTGCTAAAATAGAACTGTAAGGCACAAAACAAAGTTGAAATTCGGAACGAGAAGGTACAAAAATACATTTAATTTCTAATTTTATTTACCACATAAGAATGAAGTATCTTAATTTTCTGATTCCAGCTTCTTAGATTTAAATATTTTCTGTTTTCTTTACCCTTTTATTGGAGATCACATATTAAAGTAGATATTTTAGGATGTCATTTGGGCTTTTGAGAAACTATTTTTGACATTTTTCTAACACAATATAACCGTAAGACTGCAGAGAGAAGACTGGATAATACTTAGATATGCCTTTTTTTACACTGTTGCACAATAAAAGTACACTGAAGCGGTAGAAGTTTTGTAATTGGGAAGAATCACAGCTTGCATTTTAATTTTATAAAGACTAATCCATTCTTGTACATTTTTATGTGTAGAGAGACAGTGAGAGACTTGTGATTATAATACGTTTGCCTTCATCCTATAACATTAATGTGCAATGTTTGTCTTGTATTTTTCATATCACTTCATTTGTCAGGGTGATGGCTCAATAAACAACAGAAACCGTGATGTTAAAGTAGAGAAAAAGAGAGAAAATATCCAGTGTAACATAAATCATATCACATTTGAACTAAAGCAGAAATACAATCCTCCTTCTGTGTGTTCTGGCTTCTATTACTCAACACCACATACAGTTAATGTGATTTATGGGGAAAAGTTCAGAGTGTTATCTTTCAGAAGAGCCTGAAACTGAGCTTGTTCTCTTAAAATACATCAAATATGGCTTTCTATTGAATGTGGAGGCGTTTTGGGTCTATTTTAGAGGACTGCTATGGCTCAGGAGGTAGAGTAGGTCATCCATTAACCAAAGGGTTGGTAGTTCGAATCTCGCTCTATCCTTGGGACAGACACTTCGCCCTCCTTGCCTCCACAATGTGTGTGAATGTTCAGAGGGACCATAGGCACGAATTGGTAGCCACCTTTCTGTCAGTCTGCCCCAGGGCAACTGTGGCTATAAATGTAGCTTATCACCACCAGAGTGAGAATGTGAGAGTGAATGAATCAATAATGTAAAGCGCTTTGGGTGCCTTAAAAAGCGCTAAAGAAATGTAATCCATCATTATTTAGAGCAAATTAATGAACCAAAACCAAGACTTAACTAAATATTAACCACATTTATGGAGGATATTGCAGTTTTTACCCTCGGCACTTGCCCCAGGGTGGTGCTGTCAGTTCGCCGTCTGTCTGTACATCCATCTGCCCGCATGTGCAAAAACTTTGGCATGCACCAGAAGTTTAACCGGAGGCAGTAGACGGTCAAAGATAAGGAAACCCTGGTGTGGACTGAAGGCTGAGGGTTTTTAAGAGGAGGCATCTTATGTTTGTTTTTAAGACTCATATCTTAGTATTCATCTTTTGAACTGATGACCCCAAAACATTAAAGGACACATCTTTATAAGAAATACTTAAAATACTTGAGACTTGCAGCTTACAATGACAAGTCAACAGCAAAATTTATGGACAACTAATTTAGTGGTAGAAAAGTCTATAAGGTTTTAAGGAAAAAAATTTTACTGAATGGAATTTTTGAGTATTCAGTTTGATAAACTTCTAATTGTTGTGGACAAAATGAACTTGTAAGTGGAATATTTTTAGTTTTATTGATGTATGTAATTACTCAGTATTGAAATGAATATGTGTTAAACTTTGCTATGCATTTCAATTGTTCTGCACCAGATATTCTTGTTAAAAAGAAAATATATTTCAATGTTGCTATACATATATATTTGCATTTCATCATCTGACTAGTCGCCTGTTGAAATAAGCTTAGTCATTAGTCACAGCTCTATTGCTTTCAGATAATCCATATTACAAGAAAAAGACCAATAAATACTCACCTAAAACTTAACATATTTGCCACAAGCCTCCCTATAAATTAATAGGTTGTAAGGATTCATACTCATTTGAATCTCACCATAAATCCAACCCCATGAATTAATAAAAAAACTAAAAAACGTCATGGTCCTCCATGTTAGTCCATCATCCTACATTAATGATTTCACGTCTGTAATGCAGCACAGATGCAATTCAGAACTCTTTATCTTGTCCTTGGTTTTAATGACCTGTGAATCACTCGTGGTTTCCTCACACAGAATGACCTACTTAAACTAAAAAATATATATTATTATTATTATTATTATTGAGCAAGCTAAAGTCTAAAATGTTAAGTTGTTTTGTTCAATCATGTTGTTTCCTCAAGGCTGTAGTTGGGCTTTGGAAACTACCGTCACATGGTACCAAAACCCAGAAATACCCAACAATCTAAAATGTACTTCATAGACCAGATGTACTGCGTGTATTGACAGACAGAAAAGGTCTTCCTGTCTAATCCAGGTTATAATTTTTTTTGATTGCATTTTACCTGCATTTTAATGTATTTCTTTGTGTCGTTATTGCAATAAACAGTACATTATTTTCAGAACACTTAGATGCTGTGTAGCCTTCCCTGCATGAGAACATTTCTTATAAAAAGACATCATTTGACATCACTTTGGACCATTATTATTATTATTAGTGCTGCTGTGATTAGTCAACGTAATCAACCATGAAAAATGGTCAATGGCATTTTTAGTCGACATGTCATTTTAATTCAATTTAGTTTTATTTGTGGAGCCCCAATTACAACAGGGTTCGTTCATAGGGCTTTACAGACTTATTTTCAAACCATCAATGAAACGCACAGTAGATAAAAGAAGTTTTACTATCGACCGTCTGTATATTTTTGACGCCCCTCCCATCTTAAACGCATTAGGAATGGGATCTCCCTGCGACCATTGCCAGAGACAAGCCAAAAGCAGATCTGCAGCTTTATTCATGGGTATGATGGCACAGATATCCCCTGGCTTTGTGCCATGGGTAAAGCCATGATGCTGCTGCACCTGGACAATCCCTGCTGGTACTATCATTGGCACCTGTAGCCGTATGACCGTACCTCAGAGAGAGGAACAGCATAAGCATCTTAAAGTTTCGTTCCAGATACAAAACCTTTAATGTAATACTACACAAAAATATCTGCCACTTCCAAATTGTTTGATTGTAGTATTTTCTGGTTTATTTTACCCCTTTCCCTTTTAGTTGCAGGTTATAGAAGAACTTTGATGAAATTATTTTGACTTAATGATCGACAGCTTTGACTTTTTTTCTGACCAAACGACGAAGAGTACTCGTCCATTATTGCGGCGCGTCCTGCCGTATCAAACGCATTCCATTCATTGTCAATGCAATCCAGACAACTGCTATTGCCGTAGTCTCAAAGCCTTGTGGGATTCCTGCACGTCAAGAAGTTGAGCTCGGCTGAACTTGATGCAAAGTATCGCTGCGTCCATACGTACGTTATCCAATGACAGTAGATTGTGGGGGTGTGTCCATGACAATAGCAGAGTGACTAAGAACCACAAAAAAATACTGAGAATTTAGGAGATTCTCATCACTGCAGAATGCATATTTAGTTTGATCGTTCCCTCTCCACGATCTGCGGACACTGTTGACACCTTTAAAAAGCAGCTAAAGACCATGTGTTTAGACTGGCCTTTGTTTGAGTGGTTGTTTTTACTGTTATATGTCTATGTCTATTTGTTTTTATGTGGCTTCCTGCTTTTTCTGTATGTTTTATGCCTTGATGCCATTTATGCTGTTTGTGTGTGTAAAGCATCTTGTGACTTTTATGCTCTTGAAAGGTGCTATATAAATAAAGTTTATTATTATTATTATTATTATTATTATTACTATGTAAAGAGACATGTATCTAAATGATAAGGCATGGAGGAAGGTGGCTGTAATTGTTGGTCTCCCTGGTGGGTTAATACATGTTACATGTGTGTACTGTACATAACCGTACAAAACTACATGAACACCTTGGCTTGTTCTGTATGCTAGTGTAAAGGGGAATATAAATAGGTTGTTTCCCCAGTTGGCTTTGTGATTGAGAGCTGGATATATTATGTTATAGGGAAATAATTAAAGAAACAAAGGGCATCACTATTCAGGTTTCTTTCTTTATTTCTTTTTGTACCCATGAACATTTTTGGTATATACCTTCTTTAGCATGTCATTGCAATCATGGGTGAATGAATAATAATGGAGAACTTCCACACATTTGTACGCACCCATACACATGTCTATTTGTTGTAGCAATACAGCAACACAAGGGGGAGCTTTCCGGCGATACATCTTGATGCGCCACAATAATGGACGAGCACCGTTATACATACACGAATAAAAACATGAGTCGACTCTTGAGTAATCCTCAGTTGCAGCTGCATTTTGGGGTAACCGGGTCATTACAGTGGTTCTAAATGCTTTGTGGGATTCTTCTTTCCCTCCTTTATCTCAGTTGATTCTTTGCATGTGTTTAAAAAATCTGAAATAAAGCATCACAACTTTATGTATTTGATGATCGTCTCCAGATGCAGTAAAGAGGAAGATTCTGGTTCTGGACTTGGACGAGACGCTCATCCACTCACACCATGACGGGGTCCTGAGACCCACCGTGAGACCTGGTACGCCACCAGACTTCATCCTCAAAGTACGTACGAGAACACGCAACGTTTTCAACTGAACGCCGTCTCCATGTGAACAAACCACCTTCATGTGTTGTCTTTTCCACGCAGGTTGTCATTGATAAGCATCCAGTCAGATTCTTCGTACATAAAAGGCCGCACGTGGACTTCTTTTTAGAAGTGGTAAGTGTCTTTCAGAAGTATTTGCGTGGGAACAATCAGCTCTCATTTCTCAGGGTGTTATTTTTTCCCCGTCTGTCAGTTGGAACATCAGTTTTCCATTCTATTCCACGCCGGTGCTACCTGATGAGATGACTTTTTGTTTTGGAAGCCGAGCCTTCATTACACACTGAGCTCTGGCTGCAGTTTATGTAATTTATACCATTGTGTGCACTGTACTTTTTGTGTGTACACAGGTGAGCCAGTGGTATGAGCTAGTGGTTTTCACAGCCAGTATGGAGATCTACGGTTCAGCAGTGGCCGACAAGTTGGACAATAACAGAAACATCCTGAAACGCAGATACTACAGACAGGTATGGATACAGCACTGTGCATCCAACTGATGCGATATATCTGTGGTTTATACTATCTATCTTTTCTTTATTTTAATGGTTTATATAGTTTTTGTACTGATTGCACTCATTTGTTTTTTGTTTTTTTTTTATCATTTTCTTCCCCCCTTTAATAAAATACTTGTTTTTTCTTTTTTATTTGCATGGTAAAAATGTTTGCAATTACATTCCATCTTTCTACAAAAAATATGAAAAAATTAACAACGTGAAATGTCTTAAAGGGGTCCTATTTTACTAAATCCACTTTTATTAGTGTTTGGTTCATTTTTTTTTTTTTTTTTTTTTTGCACTTGGACTGTAATAGATGAAAAAGTTCATATTTGAACTGTCCAGGTGCTGCCAAGTTATCTTTATATTGGGCAAAAATTGAGTGGATATGTACAACACGGTTTAAATCCTGCTTAATTTATGTCCATAACTAGTTATGTTACGACATGTGCACATATATGGGCAGGCTGAATATTCCTCTAAGGACGATATAATTGTTTATCAGCAGCTGCGGTTGTAGTCCATCCTCAAACTATGTACAAACTTTGAACCGATTACCTGAAATGTTCAGTTGTTGGTTGTATTAAGAAACATAAGTGGTTAAACCAGACAGCAGTTCAGTCAACAGCCTGAAGAGGATGGGGCATGAAGTGGCTCATATGAATTTTAAAGGGCCAGTGCTCAAAATGACTATTCTAGTGTCAGAAATAGGCTGTGGAGTTGAATTAATGAAGAATTCAGAGCCAAGTAGAGCAATTTACATTTATGTAGACCACAGGGAAATGTTCTAAAGTGCATAGTTCTATTAAAACAGTCACTCTTCTGAAGTGCAATTTCTACTGCCTGTTGGTAAATATGTGTCAGTTGTAAACGTACATGTATGATGAATGAGAAGTTGAGGCATAATGTTAAAATCCCACACATTTTTCCTCAGTTCGTGTTATTCACAATATTTTCCAGGATAATTCATGAATGTAAACACTTTCCTAAGTTTATTTTATGTAATTCAAAAATAAGTTTTGAGTTGACGCTGATCATAATGGACTGATTATTAGAACACTTTTTTTTTTTTTTTTTTTTTTTTTTTCCAACTTCATGTTCATTTTAATGCCTAGTACAAATAAAGGTACATTTGTTTGGACAAATAATGACAAAAATGGCCCGTTTAATTTCAAAGCTGTTATCTATCCATCCATTTTTCTTGATAATATCCACAATCACTTCAGTTCTTACATCAATATCTATGTCATTGTACTGACAAAAATGGTGCTTTTATTCATTCCATGTTTTCCTTTGTCCGTTTTAAATGGACTGCACTTGTATAGTTCTTTCCCACCTTCATGGTGCTCAAAGTGCTTTACATTAGCCTCACATTCACACATTCTCACACACACACCAGTAGGTTTCTAAGGTTCTTCCAGTCTTACTGGGAGACTAAGGCTGAATCTCATTTCACCCCTTCACTCTACCCCTTTCCTCTTCAAATGGAGCTATAAGGGCTAGGGGTTGAAAAGGAACCCCTATGAATTGGGACACCCCTTTAACACTCACCTATGTCATCAGTTCGCTCCGCCAGTTGTTGCGTAACCAAAAACGACACCTGTAACCAGAAGTACACAAACATGTCTGCTGCTGTAGTTGTTGCGTTGTCCTGGGATATGCCGATATTTTTACTCATATCTGCATCAAATCGGAGAAGTGCTGTGCATCAACCAATGACTCCACGTTTACGTAATTAGCATTTTTTGTGTGCAATTTATGGAGAAAATTACCATTACACATTGCGGCAATGTCAAACTTAAAACAACAGGTATCGCAACTTAAATACTGTTCATTACAACAAAAATACTACATTTGTGTACTTCTTTCGTAGATGGTGCCATTTTATTTCTAAATGATTCGCATTGTATTGTGGGAAATTTCTCGTATTCCTTCATTTGGAGTCTGCCTCTGGAAAATCTCAGTTTGAAGGGGTATAAAGCCCCGCCCCCTCTGCCGTAACGTGAATTGAGTCACCCCGACCCCTACATATGGATGCGCAAAATAATGGGTAAGAGGGAGGGCTAAGAGACATAAATGAGATTCAGTGTAAGTCAGGCTTCAGTGTCTTGCCCAAGGACACTTCCACATGTGGACAGCCAGAGCCAGGATGTGAACCACCAACCCTTCGGTCATTGGACGACCCGCTCTACCAACTGAGCCATAGCCGCCCTGTTTCAGGCACATGACACACAAGAGTTGGCACTTGATTGCATAACCATTGTTTATGTTGACTTTTGGTGGTCTAATAATTTTTTCTGCAACTAAATTTGGCACCATTTATTGATAGTCGAATTAAACCTCTTGATGAAGCTCACTCACTGTTGTTTTTGTTTCTTCCACAGCATTGTACATTGGATCTAGGTAGTTATATTAAAGACCTGTCTGTAGTACATGATGACCTGTCCAGTATTGTGATCCTGGACAACTCGCCTGGTGCTTATCGGAGCCATCCAGGTAAGAAACTGAACCGAACCATAGTCGAAGGCAGCTTGTGCGAGTGTGAGATACTGTGTTAGTTGCTTTTATTCTTTGTTGTATACGCACAAGCTTGTGATGAGCCTGGATCTGCACCAATAACAGCTCTGAGCACAAGGCCTGTATTGTAGATGTTGTAACAGTACATTAAATCCGCCGCTCCTCAAACACTCGCTGGCCTCATTTGCAGAGCTGTGTAAAATCTCCACCACGTTCATTTCTCTGTCACGACTGACTGCCTGTTTTCTGCCCTCCAGACAATGCAATACCCATCAAGTCCTGGTTCAGCGACCCTAGTGACACAGCACTTCTTAACTTGCTGCCTATGCTGGATGCACTAAGGTAAAAGGAATAATACATATTAATTTAATTTAACAGGGCGTGTGTCTGTGGGGTTATAGATAAGACGCTAATGAATCATAGCAACTTACTTTTACAAGCTAACTTTACAGGTTCCTTTGTTTCCTAAATGTAGGATCTACCTTGTTGTCAATTATAGCTTAAATATTTAAGGCTCTAAGAATTACAACTGGCGCTGTAATGAAAACGGATCACCTTTAATTATACAAACTTTACAGGCTTGACTTTGGCAGAACATGCAGCTACGAGAGGAAATTGAACATGTTGAGCATTACCGTAGCTGGAATGATTTACAGTACAGTCAGCTGTAATAAACTCATTATACACCAGATTTATTGTGTCAAGCTGTCGAAATTTTCAGATCGAAAATTATTTGCTTTCTAGTTTACGACAATATGAACAAACGTCTCCAAAGTCACATGATCAACAATAAACCGAGACACACCTTCATTCTAAAGACCCACTTTATTTACTCACAGAACCCCTTTTCCATCAACATTCCCAGGCAGTTATTTACCTGGCAAAAACATTCCCGTTGATCTGTGTGGTTTGTTTCCACCTCTAAGTGCCTGGATGTTTCTTCAAATCAAGCTTGATCCTTTGGTGTCGCAGCCTCAAAGTCCAGCTGAATTTCTGTTAAGATGAAGTCCAGACTTATTACCCAGAGGGCATTAGGATGAGCACAGACAAATTATTTCAGTGCATTTGTAGGGGCGAGACAAATGAGAATCAGAGAAGCTCCGAGTGCATTTAATTTTACTTAATTTATTTTATTTGGTATAGAGGGACAATGTACATTAATAAACATTTCTGTAAATGCACTCAATTGTAGCCGAAACACTAGTTTGCATTGGCAGTCCCCCTATGACAAAAAATAAACAACACTTAATGACTTTAACATAACACAGGACCAAGAGAAACAGAGAACATGTAGTATAGGTAAAACAAAAAACAGAATACATTACACATATACAGATTAAATACAGAATATATTGCAGATAAAATACAAATAAAACTTAAATGAAATTCAATAAAATAGTTAATGCTTGCAAGTTTGTGTTGTTTTCAGCCATTTTGTTAAGTTACCCTTAAAAGAGGAGTATGAGGGGCAAGCTCTTATTGTGGACAGACAACAGACAACACATTCATCCCAAAGCGGGTTCTCCTATGGGTTCTCAAATGGATGTCGTCAGTGTCCACTTCTTGTAGCTTCTGTTTTTCTGCTCCATATTCCAAATGATCAACACACAGACAATGTGGATCTTGGAATAAACACATTTGTAGATGCCACTTGATTAAACATGGAGGGTGGACGCAAGTGTAGAAGGCTGGAAATGTGTTCGACCAATCAGCATTCAACACACTGCCCTACCATAAACATTTCCTAGGAAACTGATGAAGAACTTGAAAAGATGTATTTATTTTTATTTTATTTTTTTCAGGGAATGTTTTAGGGTCCTGGAAAAGTTTTTGTTCTCATGCATTTTCAGTGGAAACCCACCAAGGTTTTTTAAAACTCTAGGGTAAAGTGAAAGGTCCTGTGGCGAAAAAAGAGGCTGGAGTCACAGCTTCACCATCAGTGATAGTTTGACTGTAGGTTTATCTGTCAAACTAGGACACAGATGAGCTCATGAGAGGAAGTTAATCACTGGCGGACTATAACTTAGTCGTGCATCACACACAGGCTGCATTCGCTTTTAATGCTCAAAAATATTATCCATCTAAATCCACACGGTTTTTTACACTGAAACAACAGCAAACATTTGTAATTATTATATCTAGGTTATTATGTGAGTATTTTACTGGGCCGACCCACTTTACACCATGTTGGTCTGTATGTGGAGCCTAAATTAAAATGATTTTAACATCTTCATCCCAGGGGCCCAGATTGGACCCTTTGGTGAGCTGGTTTTGGGACCACCCCTGTTTGACCCCTGTTCTAAAGCATCTCTTTGCGTTCCCCATCCCAGGTTCACTGCTGACGTCCGCTCCGTCCTCAGTCGAAACCTCCACCAGCACCGGCTCTGGTGATTGGCAGAACCTGAGGGGCCTGGGGGCTCGTTGAGCAGCCCCCTCCTCTCTGTCGGATTCCATCCCGCCCTCCGTTTCCCACTCCAGACGACCCGCCAGCCCTCTGCCAGCCTCCAGGTCGGATCCTGAGGAGATGAGGGCTGGGGCGACCGCCCAACACGGGATGAACAGTATGGGATGGATCACCAGAGCCCACAAACTACTGGGGAGGGAGGGGGAGCAGGCTTGGTTTTTTTTTTTCTTTTTTTTTTCTCCTCCTTCTTGATTCTTTGTATTTTTTTCCAAAATAAAAGTGGAGCCTCTCTGCCTTACAGCTCCTGATACTGACTGAGCGTATGGAGGTGAGCTTGTGTACGTGAGTCGGATGCTTGCTGAGTTCGTTAGTCCTTTTTAAACTTTTTTGATGAATGGGGGAGAGGGAGGGGGGTCAGGGCCCAAGGAGGATCTGGAAAGCAACAAAGACAAACAAACTTAAATCATTTCTTCTTCTCCATCATCACCAGACATTGCACTTCAACACACAACTCATCGATTTACCTCATACCCCGAATAATAATTTTTTGATTCTTGAGTGAGTTGCTGGTACTTTTCTCTTTTCCATTTCTCAACAACAATGGATCAGTTTTGCTTGAAACTTTTACTGACAGCCCATTAGTCTTTTTTTTTTTTTGTTCCCTCTCTCTCTTTTTTTTCAGCCATAATGGTGATATTTCCCCTCCCGATGCTCCTCAATGGACTCAGTAATAAAGACTTGACTGAAAAGTTGTGAGAATAAAAAGAATGGCTTGTAAGGATATGTGGACTGCCGTGCCGCCTTCCATATCTGATTGTTTCTCTATACCATAATATAAGATGTCATCTACATACCATGGCATTTCGCTCTCCCCCTTTTGCCATTTTATGCCATCCTGATTTCATCCAATAGGAATTGCACTTAATTTCTTCTTTTTTGCCCTTCTGTTTTCGTTGCAGTTGGATTTTGTATTATCAGATTTGCTGCCCTCCCCGTTTTTTTTTTTTTTTTTTTTTTTTTTTTTTTTTTTCACTTTCTACCCCCCCCCCCCCCTTTACTTTCCTGTTTGGATCCGACTATTAGACCCCTCCATCTTTAAATGCCTTCTGAACAATGTCAGTCTTGTTAAGGCTCACAGCAGCTTCTTATTGGCTCTGTCTCCAGGTCCGTGTTACTAATAAAACACTTGTCAGTATCGACCAGTTACACTCCTGCTTGGTTTGGTTTTTCTTTTTTAACACTTTCAGTCATAACTGTTCGCTGCTTGTGACTAACAAGGTGGGGGAGAACTCAGTTGAATTCATCAGTATTTCAAGCGCTCTGTGTTCTCTGGCTCCATCTTGTGATGGTAACAGTAACTGCGTGGGATTGCACTTTGCTCTGGAACCCATCAAATGTATTTATTTTTTCCCAGGTGTGGATGAAGTCGGCTGTAACTCATCATTATTTCCATTATCAGCTGAGAAACTTTTTGACCTCAAGTGTCCACAATCAAAACATTTTCACTTGGTGTCTTACGAAACAAAAAAGAAACTGGAAAATGGCAATTTAACAAAGCTGGAATCTGAGAATATTCACATTAGATAGAATTTTTATTAATCCTCCTGGGAAATTAAGGTTCCAGTTGTAGCACAACACCATATGTACAGATATAAGACAAATTATATTATAAAAATGTAAAAAGAACTTTAAAAAATAATGAAAACAGGCAATTGCGCATTAGAAATACTACTATTGTAATAAAGAAATAATTATGGGAATAGAGTAATAGAAATAATACCATCAACGGTCTATTGAATGCACTTGTTTTTTCAGTCATCAAAGTAATTGATTTAATTAAACAACATGCTATTTGTTGGTGTAACATGAATAGTTAAGTAACTGTTGCAGCTGTAGTTATACTAAAGCCTTTTTCAATTTTTTTTTTTTTTTTCATCTTGTCAGACTAGCATTAATCCACATCAGGGAAAAGTATTCATCGGAATATTGGTTAACATCTAAAGAGCCATTTTTGATCAGAAAAAGAAGAAAAAGTTCATCTGCAGCTGCAAAATGCACCAGAGAATCATATACAAGTACAGGAAATTTTATTTGACAAGAATCACAACAGAATTTTTTTTTAAGTTGTGTGTTAAAAGGTCTGATGCTTAAGATTCAGCAGGAATTATGGGTGGAAATGCAATATAATGTTAATAATCATGTTTCATAAGTGTATTATCACATCAGAAAAACAGTGCTCGGTGTCTTTATGGTTTTTTCTTCAATCAAATGAGCATTTTATATCCAACAAAGACACATTTCTGCAGTAACTGGACTCAGAGTATGTGTTTGAATGTGTGTGGTTTCCAGTGTTAATGTAGGAGTGAGTCAGGGTTCAGAGTCTACACCCTGACCTCTTCAGCGTCTGTCAACGTGGGAATTTTATTTCACAAAAAATTATTTTATGCTCAACGGAGAGACACATGTTTTGACCCCCCCCCCCTTATTTTGTACATATATTGAGTCTTTTTTTAAAAAAAATTACAAGTGAGGAAGATTTGTTTTAAAATTGACATATCAGAATGTGGAATTAGTGATACACCAGTGGCCAAAATTAGAACACTTTGCATATTTAAACAGTGTGTGTGTGTGTGTGTGTGTGTGTGTGTATATACCACTTGGCTATTAAACAGTCCCTCCAGGATTTCGTGGACCTTTTTTTTTTGTTGAGGTTTTGTCCTTTAATGTCTGATGTTTCATGAGCTTTTCTGAAAAACTGCAATGAAATTTGCGGTGCTTTTTAGGGTTTTGTTACACGAGGAAATAAAAGTTGCAATAAATAGTTGCGATTTTCCCTTTTTGGAATCAAAACTAAGTAATATTTCAAATATTTAGTTACTGGAAAATGTATTCAAAGTCATTGTGATATGGTCCTCAAAACTACCTTTTACCGAGATGGAAAATAAATTATTACGGAGATTACAAAAATGCAACATTTTATTTTATTTTTTTCCCAAATTCACCTGTTGGTTCAAAGGTTAAAGTTCATATGACCTCACAACACTACATGAAGTTGTAAAACAATATAAATGTCTCATCCAGTTAAAAAAAATACCTTATTACTAGTACTGTGTACTATGTTAACAGTCTATTAAATATATAAATGTTTCATTTCATAGTGTTGTGATATTGCATTTTAAATACATGATTCTTTGCTTTGAAGCTCAAACACATGTTTTCCAGCTGAGTGGACTCCATACAAAACAGGTTTATTAAAAATATTTCAATCACATTACTTTTTTTTGTCCCTAAAGCAGACACTTAGGGGGAAAAATCTTGACTAAGATTCTCATAATTCATGCATCAAAGGGTTAAAGTCCTCTGGTTTCCACAAATGAGGACAAAACAGGCATGTCCATACTGTTCCACAAGGGGCCGGTGTGGCTGCAGGTTTTTGTTCGAACCAAGCAGCAGCAGCACACCAGACTAGACTCAATTAATAAACTGATCTCAGTCTTCAGAGTCAATTAGTCAAACTGAACTCTTGGTTGGAATAAAAACCTGCATCCACACTGACCCTTTGTGGAACAGTTTGGACATGCCTGAAGTAAAAGAATAATAAAAACAGCTCAGTAGATTATTTAGATCAGTTGTGGCTGTTTAGGATTTTCTGGGTTAATCCACTGTGTACAGTGTTTCCACACTCCTGATATCATTAACGCTCCAGAAAAACTATCTCCAGGGCAGGTTTGTCATTTTCCTCATGTTACTACCACCTGGGAGCTCAAACCTGTTTCTGAAACAGAACTATGTTGTTGTAATCTGTGATAATGGAGAATGTTGCCCTTCAGCTCTTCATTTGTCTCTAAACAACAGTCAGTCAGGTGGTGGAAATGAGGCTGATTTTTTTTCTTTAACTTTCTGAGACCCAGGGGGGGGAAACTTTTTGGATTTTTTTTTATTTATTTTTTTGCTTTTAAAAAAAAAAGAGAGAATTTAAGTATCACAATTTAAAACATCATGTGGCAGCATTTATTTTTTCAAACACATTATTACCCCACCCCCTCAAAGGGGAGGGGGAATTGTGTTTGAGTCTGTTTGTTTGTTTGTTTGTTTGTTTGTAAACAGGCGTACACAAAAACTACCGGACCAATTTCCTAGCCTAGCTGCACTAGACCCTCCTAGAGGCACCAAATATAATGTGCTACAGTAGTAGTCTCTATACGGGGAGCTTAAGTCTCCGCCCCTTCGAGAGGCTCATGGGGCCTGAGATCGGAAAATTAATGAATGGTATTCAATGGGAAATAAAATGCTATCATATCTGGTTTGTCATGTGCCCTGAATCGCGCACATGTTGTACCTCATAATAAATTATCATTATTGATGTGTGTTTCAACTGCTTCTGTTAACCAACGGCTGATTCATTTGCGAGAAAAAGCCTTTAATAATTCGGACTACACGCCAGGCGCACATGTGACGTCACCACAAATGACCGGAGTCTGACGTCACATACGCGACGCATTGTCGTCTCTTACAAAGCCCACATAAAACAACGTCACGTTTACTTCCCATAAAAAACAGGTGGGTTGCCTATGCCACATCAAATATTTCTTATTAACTGCTATCATATGTGAATTTCAGAGCACTTGTCAAACTGAATCAGAATTTATCTTGACTGTTGACTGTTTATCTCACAATTATCCATTTCTTATCTAATAATTATGCCTTTTTTCTGATAATTTTGACTTTTTATCTCATAATTCTGAAATTTTCTCTCAGAATTTTGACTTTTTGTCTTACAATTTAGATTTTTTTAAATCTCATAATTATGTTTTTTTTTTTAAATAAAAAAATAAATTGAAAAAAATCTCCTATTCATTACTTTCAATTGTTACCTAAATGCCCTGTCCATACCCACTAAAGTGTGTACCATGACCCAATAAAACACATCATATACAGTAACTCACTTTTAAAGTTTGATTTTTGGATATTTTTCTGTTTTTTTTCCTGATGAAATAAGTATTATTTCATCCATTGCAAAAAGGGGGGGGGAAGCAGTTTTACTATCTATTTTATTACAATTCAGATGTGGTACTTTTTTACTTTTACTTCAGTAAAGGAGGTGAATCAGTACTTCTACTTGTACCAGACTATTTTTTCACACCAGTAGCTGTACTTTTACTTAAGTACTTTGAGCAGCTCTGGTAACAATGTACTTTTATTTAGTTACTTCCTATCTCTGAACACAAGTATTAAAACACAAAAGAACTTTGTCCCTATAATTAAATCCACTGGTTCATATTGTGGTTTCAGGTGGGAAGAGTCGTTTTTCAGTCATGTGGTTGTTGCATCACATAATAAATCATCATACAGAGCGGTTTAGAAAGGAATCACATGAGCTTGACACATTAGTTTGGTAGCTACTGCTCAGTTTTCCAGAAAGAGTTGCAGTATGTTTTGTTTTTTTGGTCAGGACATGGTTTTCTTGGACTTTATCTATGTTCTTTGTAAAACTCTTATCACTGTGACGACAATATTTATGCAATACTCAGACTTTATACAAAGAATAAGCAAATCATTATAGAACAAAACCTTTACAAACCAGGCATTTCTTATTCGTTTTGGTTTCACCTCAGGTCTTTTTCATTGTAGAACATTTAAATACGTAGAAATTCATACTATAAGAGCTACCGATGAACTCAAATATTTAAAAAAACATATTTAAAGACTGAACAAAACTGAGAACTGAGTGAACCAGGGCCTTTAATGTTGATGAAGTTGAAATCTGGTTACTTTTATTAATGTAGTCATGCTATCTCCATATTTTACTTGGGTGTTTCCATGTAAGTCTGTATTGGTCATAAACTCAGGACATGTGGTGGATTATTCATGTTCCTTTAGTAGAATAGAGAATATTTCTTCTTGTACAGGTTTGTTGCATTAAACTTCAATTATATATAAGCTGATACAACTCTGAAAAAATGAGACGACTGCAAATTAGTCTGAAATTTGTATTTCTACAAGTATAACAGTCCAACAGTCCACAAACTCCATTTGTGTTAATCCTAACTTATTCTGAGCTTTTTTTTTTTTTTTTTTATCTTAGAGCTACTTACATATTGTATTTATTCAATAAGTGTTGATGTAGTATGATTTTTGATTTATCTTTTGTGGAGTGTGACTACTTTGAATTTCCTGATGGGGATGAATAAATAAATAAAGTATATCTATGTAGTTCAAATAACCAATCTAAGTGACAACATTTTTTATTTGGAAACTGAAAAATGATGCTAGTATACAGAATCAAACAAACACATAGCCATAAATGAACAAATAATAGAGACTGAAGAATACAATAGTTCAATGCCATTTGAACAATATTTAATTTGAATGCAGGTTTAAGCTCATACAGTATCGTAATATTTATTTTCATCAGTTTATGAATGCATAATATTGTGAACCCAGAGGCTTGGACTGTAGGCACTAGGCATGATGGGTAACCACTCCATCTGCGTAGTTTCCCTAGTGGTTGTTCTGCACTTATAATATTATCCTCTGCGTCATGTTTTTTATTTTTTTGTAAAAAATACTCGTTCTGTTATATTTAATTCACTGATCACGTAGATGTTCAACAGTTTAGAGTAAATTCAAAGATTATTTTATCAAAATGAAGAAAATGAAGTGACTATTTCAACCAAATATCTCATTAACATGAGAAGGCCCATGGATGTAAGTGTTCTTTTGTTTTCTAAATGAGCCAATTAACTCTGCTAACATTCAGAAATACCTCTCTCTCTCACAATAGATTCCCTGAAAATTCCAACTGCTCCTGCAATGTGTGGACCTTTGAATTGCAAAGTGCTTTGTCCTCCTCTGACCACCTCTTCCCAGGCAGTTTTTTACACTGACATTGACAGGTTCATGTGTAAATGCAACAAATTGTAAGGCAAAATGTTAAAGACTTTCATTTCAAAGAGACAGCGAGAAAGCTACACATGCACATTGTTTACATTAAATTGCAGATCAGAGTCGTTATCAGATTACACACAACATGTGACTGATTCAATTAATTGTGCAGCATAAGCAAGTTTATATATATATATATATATATATATATATATATATATATATAATTAATGGACAGATATTGAAAGTTACGTTCTTCCTGAAACAAGGTGCAAAAACAGACATTTTCAGAACCTTTAATTATCAAAACAATATCAATACATCTGATATATATCTCATATTATTTGTTTTCATACTATTTATTCCACAATATTTATTTTTCATGTTATTTGCACTACTTAAATTCTGTTTTGCAGCAATGTTTTAAAATTTTCATGTAATTAATGGTGCCTTTTACTGATATTTGTTAATATTTGTTGTGTTTTTTGTGATATTTGTTGTCTGTAAATTCTTGCAGTGAATCTGAGAGCACTATCTTAATTTCATTGTACTTGGTACAATAACAATAAAGACATTCTTATTCTAATATGGGCAAATACATATGGGACCACCGTGGAAACTGTGGACAAACCCACTTGGGGTGCTTATATGCAGCCCAAGTAACCCTTCTGGGATCCACGTGGACATCCTGGCTGAATTTGGTATTTGATGTAAAGTTGTTGTATGAGTAATAAGAGTCAAAAAATTTACTTTCCTGCATCAATATCAGTACAGTTTCATTGTGTTTGTTTCAAACCTCATGTCATTTGAAATTATGGTGAAAGTTGGTAAATAGTGGAATGATCCCAGATTTATAGCTGTTGCAACTCCCTGTCTTACAGTCAAACTAAGTCTGCCCCACTAATTCATGCTCATTATAACCTGCAAAAACCTCTATAGTCTGATACTGTTTTTGTAGATATGCAAATACAAGGATGTGATGAATGATGAAATAATTAGACGTTGAATGATATTAAAATAGGAAAGTCGAGTTGAATATACAGGATCTGATGGAGTTATATATATATTATATGTGTGTGTCTGTGTAGTAGTTACTTTTGACTGAATGTGATTTAGATTGCATCATAAACCTCTTAGCTTCACCTGACACTTTGTTGCTGTTGTAGCACCAGCGGAAATTGCGAAACTTCCACCAGATTTGTGACAGTACACATTAATAAGATGAGACAAGGACATATACCCCTTTGTTTTCTACTGGGCACGTATTAAAACACTACGGGTGAAGAAAATGTCAAATCGGGGTTAGATATGTCGTGTTTTATGTGTTTGTTCGGTGTATCTGCTACAAACCGATGCCTGAGCCGCGGTCATATGACAAGGACAGGACCATCTCACTACTCTGCCCTGCATCTCACAGCGCAGGGGATGCTCAAAATAAAATAGATCCACCTAAAACGTCACTGAGGCGTCAATAGTGTATTAGAAATACCAACAGAAATGTATAATGTTATTAAATATATATATGGGTTGTCTAGTCATACTTGGGTTTCATCTGTTGGGAATTTGCGTTATCTTAACCACCCGGACTATATTCTCCAATACGTCATGTTGTTATTGTATCCCTCCGCGGCAGTCGCACTAGGAAAACAGCTGTGTCGAGCTAAGGCTAGTTAGCATCGTTTGTTTTTGTCGTGTGTGTCAGCGATTCGAGTCGTTCCTTGTGCAAACCCGCTATAATCTCGTATATACCGGAGTGGCCGACTTGTTGTCTGTCATCTCTTTTGTTAACGATGAAGTTTCAATACAAAGAGGAGCACCCTTTTGAGAAAAGGCGATCCGAGGGCGAGAAAATAAGGAAGAAGTATCCGGACAGGGTTCCAGTGAGTAGCAAACGTTAGCCTCGTTAGGCTCGGTCTGTGTTGTCAGCTAGCCATTTGGCTAAAGCTAAATGTTATTCTGTTCGCTTCTGTAACGCTATTATTGTGTACGTGATTGTGTTGAGAGTTTGTGTATTCTTTTATTTTCAACATATGATCGTGTTTTTTTTCTTTAGCCGCAAATAACCATCCTTATCTGTGTTTGCATTCGGCTGCCACGTTAGTAAACATCCCCGTTAGCTACCTCAGGTAAAGGTTAACCATGAAGAATTTCGGCCTCGGTGAAAAGGCCATTATCTGCTCGCTTCGTGTAATCCTTCCGTGTGAAAATATGTGATCTACTCTAATACAAAATAAGAGTTAAAGACGTTAAAACTATGTATTTTGTCAGTTGAAGCTGTTAAAGACACGGTGATAAGGGCGTGCAGAGGTAGTTAGCTGGGTGCATTTGAGGCTGTGTGTTGAAATTCTAATAGCAGTGCACCTTAAAATAGTAAGTGCCAACAAACAGGATTCTTGTTTACGTCGCCCTGGCTCCTGGAGATAGGTTTTTCCTTAGTCCACCAAGCTTGGCATTTAGCCACATTAAGTCAGTGTTCAGAACTGTCTGAGCAAAGAACAATAATGCGCTTTAAGTTCCTTTAGTTCATTTGATACGTTTATAACCACAGCCTTTTATTAGCAAAAGAAAAGCAGAGATTATTTAGCTGGATTAATTAATCTGACCATTTGTCCCAGTAAATATTACAAATACTGATCTCTGTAATATGCTGATTTTTAAAAAAGGAAGAAAGAATAGTACAGTACTGTCAAAAATGTTTCGGTTTCTCAGTCACGGTGTGGGCAGGTTAATGTTTTCTTTGTATTCTTTTCTCAGTCCTTGTGCTTTTTAAAGACACACTATTAGCTGTCTACCACTGAAGTCATTTATAACTATTTTATTAAGTTAAATAGCATTTGACATATCCAAGTCATTTCTAAATATAAAAGGTCTAAATCATCTGATCCCAGCTTTATTAATGTGGTTATTAAAGTATTTACCTACAGCTTTACTATATGAAACTGGATTATTTGCTAGTGGACTAAACACGCCATATAAGCACATCAGTTTGGCTGTTTTCTGAGGTTTGGTACACAAAACAGCTAAGTAATTAGTTCAGAAAATAATAAACAATGGTATGACAGTCATACCATTTTCTAAATACTATAAAAATGCGTAGTTTTTTTTTGTTGTCAAATAACAAAAATTTACAAAAAAAACCCCACATCAACTTATCAGAAGGGCAAGAAAAAGCTGTAATTATCACTAATTTAGCCTTTTATTACAAACAAAACAGTAATGTTAAACAGATTAATACATCAAGAATAGAATAATTGTGTACTTGTCAGTCATCTAATAGTTTCTTCGATGATACAGATCTCTGTTGTGTGGGCGGGTCTTATATTTATACCTAACTGAACCGTATAAAATGCCTTTGTTTTGCTCCTTTCACAACTCCTCTGTGTTAAATCATGTGTACATTTAAATTCTATACAATATAGGCATATTTCTTTTGAATGGTAGAATAATATATGTTGGAGGGAAAATGTAAGTTGGACTTGATCTGCTTTATTCACCACATGACTGTAAATTTAGAGTACTTTCACATCCTTTTTTTGAGAAAGGTGAAATACGATCTCTAAGAAGTAGTCCTTTCACTTGCTTGTATGTGCTGTTTATCAATACTACTTGTTTTTTTTTTTGTTTGTTTTTTTTTGTTGTAGGTAATTGTGGAGAAAGCCCCCAAAGCCAGAATAGGAGATCTGGACAAGAAGAAATACCTTGTCCCCTCTGACCTGACAGGTATAATATGCAAAGGTTTAAAGGATGGTAAATGGGCCAGTTGTATTTTTATATATGACGATAACCGCTTCTGTTTGACAGTGGGCCAGTTTTACTTCCTCATCCGGAAAAGAATCCACTTGCGAGCTGAGGATGCTCTCTTCTTCTTTGTAAACAACGTCATTCCACCCACCTCAGCCACCATGGGCCTGTTGTACCAGGTGAGATTCGATTCCTGTCTCATCGATCAGCTGTTCAGACCACATTGCCAAATCCTAACTCCTTTCGCTTTCCGTCCTCTGTAGGAGCACCACGAAGAGGACTTTTTCCTCTACATTGCCTACAGTGACGAGAGTGTGTATGGGAACAGCCAAAGGGAAATCTGATCCCGCCACCCCCTCAATTACCCCCACCCCTCTACCCCTCCTCCAACCACTACCCACTTCTTCCAGAACTCCACCGCTCATTCATTTAAATATTAAATCCAGCTCAGCAGCCTAGAGTTCCCAGAATAAATATGTCAAATGCACTTTCACCGCCCATACATTCATTACCTTCCTCCGATCCATTTTCCATTTCTGTCTTTATTCTAAAGTCTGAATTATATTTGCCTCCACGTTTTCATTTCTCTTTCTTTCCAATAACTGCTTTGGTTGAGCGGTCTCGTGGCCAGTTATTTTTCTAGTGTGGTTTAAAAAAAAAGGATCATACTTTATCTTAAAAAAACAAAAAAGGCATCATTACAGGATGTTAGATCTAGGCCTTAAATATAGTTAGTCAAGAGTTTGGGGAAGAAGGGGAACAGGTGTGTGGGTTCAAGTTAGACTTTTAGCTTGTTTTCACATCGAGGATAATTATTGTTTTGATGGTTTGCAGAATATTTGGTTATATTTTATGTTCAGGGTAGGAAAATTAACAACATGCAGGATTAAGGATAACTGTTTTGCAGCAGTTCTTTTCCTAGAAAACCTGAAGTGGCTACGTCACTAGGAAAGGCATTGGTTTTTTTGGGGGGGGTGGGGGTGTTATTTTGTGTTTGCATTGAAGAAACAGCCACTGAAGCGAGTAAATCCAAACTTTGTGCCGCTGTCGACTTTTGCAATGAGTTGAATAGAATTCAGACTAAACCTCATCCTCTGCTTCCAGTGGTAAGACTATTACGTTGACTGCTACTATGATTACTGTTGTTATTATTATTGTTAATTTTAGATGGCTTAATTTCTAAAAGTATTGTAAAGCTGAGTGCAATTTCTTTCTCTTTTTTTTAAGCTTTGTCTTTTTTTTTTTTTCTTTTTCTTTTTTTTTTTTTTAAAGAAAATAAGATTTGAACTCTGTATACAGCTGCATTACTGGCTCTTTCTCTCTCCACTCATGACCATACATGATAAAATGTGATAAAAAGCTAAATGTGTCTTTGTCTTTTTGTTTGTGTGTGTGTGTGTGTATTTACTGGATAACGTTAGAATTAAACAAGGCCTGTTATGAATGCTGACTAAATTGTTTTACAAACCGACAGCGGGGAAACTGTTCCATTAGCAGTTGATGTTTAATATCAGGGTATTTTATACATTTTACAGAATCTACAAAAGAACGTAGCTGAAGAATGGTTTAGGAACATTATTTTAATAAGTTAGAGCTGAAACCTGTTAGTACATAGTTATATATAACAGAGGTCATAATGAATAATGAAAGTAACAGAACAATTTCATGTCAAAGATCTATTATTTTATTGAAAGTAGAATTATACTTACAGAATGTAACTGCTTCAGGTTTTTTTTTTTTGGTCTATAAGATTCAAGTAATATAGGGATTAAGAATTTTGTTCATTCAGTGTTTGACTTTATCAGAAAATATAATGAAAGCTGGGTTTTTTTTTATAGAAGCTGAAACAGTTTCAACAAAATAATTACATGACATTTATAGGATCAAAGTTTATTTAAAGCTTAATATTGTGCACAGACTGAGGAGGAAAACTATAATGAGCCTATTTTTACCTGCAGTTGTTTTAGTTACTGTTGGGTTCATTTGTTTGTATTCTAGTTAAAATTAATTATATCTATTGACATTTGTTTAATCTTTCTTCCATTTTTTTCTCTTCTGTTCACAGTTGGAACACATAAAAAGACTTGAGAATCATGTTTAGCCCTATATAGACTTTTACTCTCAATGGGATAGTCATGTACCATGTTCATAACTGAATTTTCTCAGAATTTTGTCACTGAGAGCCTTTATGGACACAGCCTCGGGCTTCTTAAGTGGAATTACTGACATTTAGCAAAAATAATAGCTCATTCAGTTTTAGATTATGCTTTTAATTGATTTATTCATTTGACTTGGGTGTTCAGTTTAACTTATGAAGACCCAATACTATTTTTGTGGCAGTTCCCAAATTATTTTTTTCCTCTTTTTTTCAACAATTAAGTGCTTTATCTTCATTTACTCTGATATTATGCTCAGTATTTTGCATTTTACAGTGAAAATCAGGTATTTTCCTATATTTAATTTACCGATTGTGTAGATGTTCATAAAAGGTCAAATTAAACTTAATAGTTATTATATCAAAAATGGAGAAAAAGGAATAAAAAGTAAATTTTTCAATAAAATATATAATTAATTGGACATAAAACTAGTGAACAAATCTTTTAAATTAGTGTCATAGTAAATTTGTTCAGTCGTGCAGGATTAATGCATCATGAAAACCTTTGATGCAAATAAATAAAGTGATAGAATGTTTCACTTTATGGTGGCTTTAATAGCAAACTCAACATTCAAAACCTAGAGTTCCTCTATTTGCTTAAGGCGTTCAGTATAAACTTATCTGACTGTTCACCTGGTTTTCTTTTGTTAGTACAAGTGGTTTTCTGTTAAAAAAAAAGATGCTAGAAAAATGCACAAAACATTTCTAAAATGTTCTGTCTTTTAAATGTATTTTAGTAAATGTGCCACATCTGGAGCAAGAAGAAATACATATGTAATCTTGGTATTACAAAATATGTATTGTTAAATGACAAATCATTATTAGGAAATAAAAATACATGAACTGAAACTGACCATTTACAGAATTACAAATGACGGAGATAGAAATGTATGAATTATAATATCTCATATTATCTATTCATTATAATAAACATTTACAATGAATAAAGAGGAGCAGCGAATGGGGAACACTGGTGAAATTGGCAATAAACTCATTAAGATGACAATAAAAACATGAAGAAACTGCTTAAATTCATAATGAACAGACGGATGCATCTGGTAAAACAGAAGATTTTCTTCTATTGTAACATCTGAATAAATAAGAAAGATTCACCAGATTCTATCTTGTCCGAATCCTGAGATATTACCACTGATTTGTTTTAGCTGTTGACCTTTAGTGTGACCTTTGACCTTCATTGCTCAAAATCTAATGGGTTCTTCCTTGACCCATTCATTATCTATCATTCCTGAAAGTTTAATCAAAATCCATTCAGAACTCTCCTGCTGACAAACAGACAAACGGATCCAAATGTAATACCTCCATGGTGGAGGTAATTACACCTAGCATGAAATTGTGTCTTATTTGAGAATAACATAACATTAAATATTAGATTTTAAGTATCTCAAATAAACATAGAAAAAGCTCTTGTAGGTTTTCTTTGGAAATTGCGTCAGATCTTCAATGTCCAACATAAAAGCAAGTGACCAAATAAAAGTAGTTAAATGCATATTTTAAGTGCACCTTATCTGAACCACAATGTGCACAAAGGTGGGGTTTGCTGGGGGTTATCGCAGTACATTTACATACAGTATATCCTCCTTTCTTAACATCAAACAATTGTCCTGATTTTAAAAGAGCAGAATGCAACAGCTTTTCAGATGCATTTTAAAAAATATTTGCATTTATTTTTTTTTTATGAAATACCCTTTGCAGTGGACAGTATTTTTTTTAAAGTAAACTGTGAAACCTTTGTCCCCAGAAGGCGCAGGAGCAGATACACTTACTCAGAGTGCTCAAAAAGGAAGAATTGAGCACAAGCCTCCTGGTGATCTTCTACTGCTCCACTATAGAGAGCCTGCTGACCTATGCAGTGTCAGTGTAGTGCTCAAGCTGCACAGTGGCTGACAGGAAGAGGCTGCAGAGGGTGACCAACACTGCACAAACGATCATCAACAGCCCTCTGCCTTCCTTAACTGACATCAACAATTGCAGATGTCTGAACAGAGCAAAAAACATTATCACGCACCACCCACCCTGGCTTCCATCTGTTCAACCTGTTACCCTCTGGAAGGCTGTACAGGTCCATAATAACCAGATCAAACAGACTCCGGGACAACTTCTTTCCTAAAGTAGTCCCCATTGTCAACTCTAATCTGCACTGAGAAACATATCTTTGCACTAGGTGGAAACTCCACCTCTATGCTATAGGCCACTTTCAATCTGCAGTGAATGCTGCTACCACTAGCCACTTAATACCAAGAAGTATTCTTCATGCAGGGCCTCCGTAATTATGTTTGTATATAGCAGCCAGAATGTTTCATAGTAGTTTCTTTTGTATATTGTATATTGTACATACGTTTTTTTTTTGTTTTTTTTTTAAACTTTTTTATTCTATGTATGTATGTGCACTTCATGGCGCAAGCTCGAAATCTCATGGCACTCTGCAATGACAATAAAGGTATTCTATTCTATTCTATTCTATTCTATTCTATTCTATTCTATTCTATTCTATTCTATTCTATTCTATTCTATTCTATTCTATGAGAACGCATTGTATTCAATGCCTGTATATATTTTAAATTTTTTTATTTATTTATTTTTTATCTTGGTCGGTTTGTAATGTGTATTTGTATCTGTTTTACCTGTTTTTTCTGTTTTGTATCTATTTGTTTTTATGTATATTTTGTACAAGTGTCTGGCAAATAAACTGAATTGATTATTCTATTCTATTCTATTCTACAGGGGACAGAAACGTATTTCTGGGTCTGAGGAGGATAGTAGATGAAATACTGCAGAAAATCCGTTTGAATAACTTGGGATCTGGGGGAAAAAAAATAACTTAAAAAAAACTACATTTCCCACAATGCAATTCAAAGACACCGGATGTGCACTTTAATCAACCAGGATAAGAAAAAATATATACACACATCGGTCTGTTTATATTTGGTCTGATGTTCTCGTTTATTTTCTTTACCGGCTTCAGTAATTTTACTTGAAATACAAACCGCCAGCCGGTTCACTTCTTGTTAATCGACTCACAAAGCAACAAACGTAAGCTTTCTCCTATTTCATTGCCCAGCCTCTGTTAGGTGGTTAAGAGTTTTGACAAACTGCAGCGTTAGCGCCAATAGCGGGTGGAAGCTAACACCGGGTAGCATATATTTTGGAGGCCGTTGAATATATTTTATTCATTTTAGTTGATTAATTTAACATACGTGAGCACTCATATGAAGTCAAACTGTGTCTGTAAACCGGCAGTGTGCTATCTAGGGGTGTTGAACGGCAGTCAGTTAAGTTGCTAATTGTTAGCCACCTAGCAGCTACTGCTAGGCCGCTAACTGACACTGTGCGCAGACTCTTTGGTGTTTAGATGCTGTGAACTGTACTTTGGCTCATCACTGCTGCCTTTTCCCCACACTCATATCTGCTCCTACGCAGCTGGCCCCTCCACTGCCTGTCACCATGCCCGCTCTGCTGGAGAGACCAAAGCTGTCCAACGCGATGGCGAGAGCCCTCCACAAACACATCATGAGGGAGAGGGAGCGTAAGAGACAAGGTGAATGCCTGCTGATCAGTCACTTTACCACATATACCAGCATGCACATTCACTTAATTACACGTTGAATGAAATTGTAAATAAGTTACCATCATACTACATTTGAAGTTAATCGAAGATCTTTATTGATATCAGTCCTGTGAACTTGTTCCTCAGCTTCTCTGTAAAAACATCAAGACATTACAGCAGTTTCACCAGAAGAACTTCATTCTGCAACAAAAATTTTTTTTGCTTAAGTCAATATGGTATAAAAACATATTCCAGATCTCAAAATCTCTAAAAGCAAATACAAAACAATGAACTTTGAGATTAAACATCACAGTATTCCTTTTTTAATTTAACCATATTCTTATTTTATCGGGTGTTAAAAGCCTGTTGATCTTTACTTTCAAAACACCTCCAAAAGGATTATGATTGACTAGAAGTCAACTTTAAATCAAATTTATAATTGCAATCAGTTTTAATGTGCAAATTTTTGCATGCTGTTACATTAAAAAAATAACAAAATTATCAAAGTAAAACATTGTTCATTCACTGTAAACTAAGAATTTGTCATAATGTGAATGCTCTATGTGTTTTTCAGAGGAGGAAGAAGTGGATAAAATGATGGAACAGAAGATGAAGGAGGAAGAAGAGAGAAAAAGGACAAAAGAAATTGAGGAGAGGATGTCCTTGGAGGAAACCAAAGAACAGGTTCATACCATTGAGACCACATACACGCAGCGCAATAGGAAAAAGGCACAGAACATCCTCAGCGACACACACCACCCAGCCCATGCTCTGTTGCAGAGGGTGGACTCAGGCTACAACCTGAGACACCACAGGCCAGAGAGCATCAACACCCACAGGGCCTGCTTCCACAACAGGCTTTTTTCCAGCTGCTAGTGGCTCAGGACATCAGAGAGGGAAAAGCTCTTTCTCACCCACCAATAGGAATATATATATATATATATATATATATATGCAATACAAGCTTATCGTGACATTTTAGTAACATTTTAATCATATTTTTCATCTTCATTGGTTTTATTTATGAGGTGCAGGTTATTTGTTTTTAATGTGCAGTTTATTCATGTTATTTATTAACATATAGTTTACTCTTTTAAATAGTTAGTTACCTGACTCAGGGATATGCACAAAATAATTCCAATGCACCTGTGTTAACCTTGTTGAACATGTACAAATGGCAATAAAGTCTTTTCTATTCCATTTTATATTATGTAGTTTGCAAACACACAGGTGTGAAAATGTGTTTTATAATAAAAATGTTTCCCTCAAACTTAACCGTAGGTGATGAAGATGGGGGAGAAGCTCCAGGGACTCCAAGAAGAAAAACATCAGCTATTTTTACAGCTTAAGAAAGTTCTCCATGAAGAAGAAAAGAGGCGCAGGAAGGAGCAGAGGTAGTTACATGTCAGTGGGTTTGTTTTTGAGGCCTCTGGTTGCTTGATGTTCAATTTAATTTCTATTTTCTCTCTTTCATCAGTGATATCACAACTTTGACATCGGCCAGTTATCAACCCAGTCTGCCCATGCATGCAGGACAGCACCTCCTCAGCATCCAAGGTGAGGTCAACAGAAGGTACAGAATTACTCTAAAGCTCCCTCTTTACCATTGGTTTAGTGTCTGTATCACTGCAGATGCCACCTTGATCCACCTGTCCATCACCTGCTCCATCCTTCCCTTACTCCCAAACAAGATTCTGTCCTGATGTTGAGATTTTGGTTGTGTTCTGTAGCTTCAAACTTTGCATTTGACATTACATTTATTACTTTGTCCTCTGTTTAATTTCTCAGGAAGTCCAGTGAGCCACAGTCGACCCGGCGCTCTACTTGGAGAACGTAGCAAACAGCTTTTCCCAACTACTGTCATTCCAGTGAGTACCAGAGGATTTCTTTCTGTGAGTTTACTGAGGCCTTACACTTTTTTTTTTTTTTAATATCACTGTGTTTATCCTTCCTCAGGCTAAATGTACAATCAGTTCATCATTTAATAAACCACTCATCCTTCTGCAGTCTGTTTTATACATACAGTCTTAGTATTTCTTGTGTCAAACGTGTCAATCTGTTCTGTTCAAGGCTCGTCACTATCAGACCCCTGGTTTCAGTTCGGGTTCAGCAGAGCATGGCCAGTTCAGTGGTGGTCAGAGTGTTCATGAGCCATATGGGGTTGCCCAGGCCCAGCACCCCTCCACCTACGCCCCTGGACCGTCTGTACCTGTCAGCTTTGCTAGCAGTTCTCAGATCAGAGGTCATTACAAACAGCCCTGATGAAATTTTCACTATTTCATTTTGGATACAAGTTCTTTCATATTTAGTTATAAGCCAGCATTTGTAACAGGTTAGACTTCTTACAGGTATGTTGGACTTAATAAAATTACATTTCTTGGCTTGTCTGCAGGTGCGTCTGCGTTCCAAGCCATGCAGTACCTTCCCCACCAGCAGCCTGGATACCCCGTCCATAGTCACTTCACCTCTCAGCCTGGTTTGTTACTTTTACAGCCACAACCAAATGCATCACACACAGTAAACACAAAACAAACCTTTTTATTAGTAACCTTTATTTTTGGTGTAGGATACATCCCTGGAGCAGGAATACCCCTCCAGAAACAACTGGAACATGCCAACCAGCAGTCCGGCTTCACTGATGCAGTAAGAAACCCATGTTCACAAATGGGGTTTACAATCCAGGTTATTTATGGTGAATTAAAAAAATAAACAAAAAAACCCAGAAAACTTTGGACCTGACGCATCTGTCTTTTGCGCTGATGCTTTCCCAGGGTGCTTTGAGGCCTATGCATCCCCCTGCCATGCATCCTTCTGCTCCAGGTTTGCTGCCGACGCCATCGATGGCCGTTCAGATCCCAACAGCGAAGGTAAAGCTCATTGTACTCATGGTCAACAACATATTCAGACCCTGTTCTGAAATTAAAACTGTAATTAAAACTATTCAGGAGGTAAAAGTATGTGTTTTTGCTCATTTTACAGCATTACAAGTTTGGGCTTATTTGAAGGAATTTGTAACCTGTTGGGAGCTTAAACGACACCGATGCAGGATATTCTAGAAGATCATCATGTTTGTAGTTTGTCGAAAACCATATTTGTATAAAAAGTCAGGGAAAAAAAGGCATGTTTTAAGCTTTAAGATGATGCATTTAACAGTGAATCCAGTAAATGTGTGTACTTTGCATAAGAAGGAGGAGAACTTGCAGCCGACGGGCCCAATCTGGCCCACATTTGCAAAGTTAAAAATTTACACAGAAGACATTGACATTAAAGTTGTATTAATCATGAAGTTGCTGTATTTAGACGCTTGTTACATGTTTTGTGTATTTGTAGATCCACCTGTAAGTTGTAATGCATATGTGTAAATAATAAACTGAGGCATAACATTGTTAAATTTGCAATTATTTTTCTTGAAGAATTCAAATTCAAGGTTGTTCACGTTTTTTTCGGGCTATTCATATGTATTTTTTAAAATGGTTTGTAACATTTTCACACTGAAATTTTACTCTTAAATAATGGCAACTCCAAATACTTCTATTAATTTACCAGTCTGGCCTGCTTGAGATAAAATTTGGCTGTCTGCGACCCATGAGCTAAAATTAATTTGACACCTGCGTTATAGACGCATAAAACTGAGTCTGACAAGATGATTATTATGCAATAAAAGCTTCAACATTTTGTTATAAAAGCTTGTTCTGCCACCTGGAGTTACATTTTATGATAAATATAGAAGAGTAAAAAATATTTGCAACTAAAATATATTAGGAAACAAGTTTCATGAAATGGACATACAAAGTAGAGTACAGTTGGTTGCCTGTGTAGTGGCGCCCTCTACAGGCTGCATCTAAAACCATGTAATTCCATAGACATTATTCACAGTCCATGATTGACTTTGGGGAGAGTACAAGTCAAAGTCAAATACATTTTTTCATAGAGTCTGTCTTTAAAAAAAACAAAACAACAAAAAAACAAAACTGCATCTCGAGCCTAATAGAACATAATTTACTCATGGCGTCGTTGTGTTTTCCCGCCTCCAGGCGCCATTCCAGAGCTCTCCTCAGGGTGCTCCTCGCCACGGCTTCCTCCCTCACACCCAGAACAGCCAGAGATTTTACCACCACGGCAAGTAACCTCCACTTCTGAAAACCCCCATCACTTCGCTCGAGAACGCGTCGGACGAAAACCTTGCTTACGTCGGAGTCGTGTTCCTTCTTTCTTTTCTATTCTGACCTTATTTCGTCAGCGGTCATGACTCTAATGTGCTTCAGCTGCAATTTTAACACAACTTTTGACTTCTGTTCATTGGAAAAGTAGCTTTTTATTTCGATGTTAAGCCGTTCAGGAGGTACGTACGTGCACTCAACTGTGAATATGTTGTAAAGAGCGAGGGATGATTTTTTTTAATTTTTTTTTTATTTTTAGCGTTTTTTTTAAAAGCATCAGGGGCGGGTTTAATTCAACATAGACCCTGAACTGGGAACACTTATCTTGTTTTAGCAAACTTATGTAAAGTACTAGAGCTGAAATGTAACTGTTGCGGATTTCTGGTTGATCACATTACACCCATATCAGACGTTTTAAGTCTCTGCTGTTTATGTTGCTAAATAAAATGAAAAGTAAACGTCGCCTCCAACAGTCTGCGTCATTTTTTTTTTTTTTTATCTTGTGCCGACCCTCTGAATCATTGCTCCGAAGTTATGCGAGTACGCCAGATAATAAGCGGCGGGAAGGCTTAGTCACGCCCTTCTACTTCCGGTTCATGGGTGCTTAGCTCACAAAAAATTGAATGAGACTGAATGGAGCGAGTCAAGCTAAATTCTGATTCTGTTTGACAAGTGCTCTGAAATTCACATATGATAGCGGTTAATAAGAAATATTTGATGTGACATAGGCAGACCACCGGTTTTTGATGGGAAGCAAACGTGCCGTTATGTTTTATATGGGCTTAGTAAGAGACTGCAATGCGTCGCTTACGTGACGTCACACTCTGCTTGGCTGTGGTGTAGAGTCTGTGGTGACGTCACATACGTGCCAGGCGTGTAGTCCATATTATTAATGGGTTTTATTTGCAAATGAATCAGCCGTTGGTTAACAGAAGCAGTTGAAACGCACGTCAATAATTATCATTTATTATGAGGTACAATATGTGTGATTCAGGGCACATGACAAACCAGATATGATTTTAACATTTTATTTCCCATTGAATACCATTAATTATTTTCCGATCTCAGGCCCCATGAGCCTCCTGGAAGGGACGGAGACTTAAGCTCCCCATTGGGAGTCATTTCTTCAGACCGGTTTGCCAAAAAGGATTTTAATGAAAGTTGAGATTTGGCTGAAAAGACTGACATTTTAAAGCCTCCATACTGAAAAAAAATCTGAATCCTGTGTGCCATGTTGGTAACCTTCATTTAATACACAAGTTTCAGGTAATAAATGTTCCATAAAATAACAGCAGAAGGAGGGGCTTGTCCAGATGAATCCTGATGGAAATGTGCCACACAGAAAAGACTAAACAGACTTGGTACTGATCCTGTACGACACACTTCACGTGCCAGACTTTCAACTTTGGCACAAACTGAACAAGCCTCAACAAAACAATGTAGACTTAAGAGTTGAAGCCCTTGATAAAACAGAGGGACATACATGTATGTATGTGTGTCTGTATATATATATATATATATATATATATATATATATATATATAAACAAACAATGACTGTTACAGTATTTCTCCATTGAGCAGCTACAGAAGTTTCAGTTTGAGACCCGCGCCTTTATACCTTTAGCACGTGGGGACTCGGGAGTGGTTTTATTTGGTGTTCCTGCTGCACGTATAGAGAGTATTCTTCTTTAACAGTTGACATTTTCAGTTATTTATTAAAGTTCTCTAATTAAACCCAAAGCAGGGTCGGGCAACAGAGTGAGAAGGGGACAGAGAGAGTATGAAAAACAAAGACAAAAAAAGAAAGAGAGGGACGATAGCATTGACGAGGCAATATTCCCCCTCCTTTGCCCCGGGTCCAGTGCATCTCGTTTGCCCCTGAAACAGAATTAAACACAACAAAAGGAAGGGAAGGAGTGAGAGGAAGGAAAGAAAAAGTGAGAAACCAGAGACGGACGAGGAAATAAAATCATAAAAAAGAAACATGAGGGTGAAATATTTTAATGTGACAATTAGTGTTGGAACTAACTGAGCCATTGCACATCGACAGGTTTTTAACGTAGATTTTTTTTTTCTTTTTTCTTCTTCTGCGTGGATACTTTATTCTACAGCCCACAGTTTGAAGGTTAAGAAAGTGCATAAAAAGAAATGTTTCAACGCTACAACATTTGTTTTTCTCGGAAGGGAATACAGAGGCTGCAAACAGCATTCGCAGGCTGTAAAATGAAGTCTGACCCACAACTTCATCAACCGCACACAAAACAAATACAACAAAGCTCAGAAATACAATATGAACCGTAAGCTTCCATTTGTAATAGTGTTGCATAAAAATGATACAGATGCTTGTAACAGTGTTAACATGAACAAAAATAAAACATGGTACATTAAGGGGCAGGCAAATCCGCTTGCTCAGTAACCAGTACTTTTACAACTATAATAGTTTCAGTCCTAAAATGTTCAGCCGAATATGTCCAGTTCCAACAAATATACAAAACAATAACTTTACAGATCATTATGGAATGCAGTAACGTAAAGAAACATCTGAGACATTATATCCAGTATTTCAGTCAATGTGCATAATTGTAAAAAAACAAAAAAAAACATGTTGAAATTGTACGTGGCCTGTTATTGAAATAAAAAACAAAAGGTCAAATCTAGGACTGGGTATCGAACTTCAATATTTTAACAGCACTGACACTAATTGTTTCAATACAGAATGTAAAGTTTAGTGTGTGAAAAAATTCTGCAGGAAACAAAAAAACCGACAGCTTCATATGTTAGTAAAATTACAGTGCATAAAAAGAAAATGTTTGAACCAGAACAAATAAAGAATCCTAAACCTAGAGGATATAAATATAATATACAATTTATTATAGGGCTTGTAAATAAAACATACTGACTATATACATTTGTCCTATGTCTTGAGTGGATTTTATTATTTTTATTGCACATGTTTAAGTTAATTCTATGATGGTTTGATGTTAAACATCTTATCATAAGAATTGTTTGGAACATAAAGTTTGAGTAATTTTCATCCTTTTATACAAATGTCATTCTGTTTCTTTTCCATTGCTTTTTTTTTTCTTCTTCTCGCATCAATTTTCTGCTTTTTTTTTTACATTTCTGTCTTTCTTTGTTTTCGTCTTCTTGGACCTTTATACACTTTTATCATGTTTGTGTCTTGTTGATTTATTTATTTATTTTTCTCTTTTGTTACGTCCTCATCACTTGTGTCATTTTACATTGTAATACAAAAACCATTATACATCTTCTATCTTTTACTCAAATGTGGTTTCCTTCATCTTTTTCGATTTTTGTCTCATTCTCATTTATTTATTGTTTTTATCTTGTTACATCTATTTACAACAATTTCATTTTGGTATTAAATAAACACTAAATTACTACGGGTCTATTTTCATGTTGTTGAATCTTGTGCAAAAATATTGAAAGCCACAAATAACCGTATGGTTTCTTTCAATCCGCAGCTGTAAACATTTATGGCAATAATAATCTGTATCGACTGGCGACATTTTTAGCCATGTTGCCCAGTTTTAACTTCTAGGAGTGAAGATCATTAGTGTCAGTGTTATTCTTTTATACATTTGTTTAATATATTATCTCCACAATCATAAGGTCATGGTAAATAGGTTTATTCTTATGTTGATAAAGTGTTTTTAAGTGCTGCTACTACTATCATTTACCTCTTGTAAACTTGGTATTGTTCAGAGTGGGGGTGTGGAACATCCAAAACTGTCCCCCCAAATGGTCCAATGGGTGAGACCAGTAAACTAAAATTATAATAACAAGTGGTGCCAGTCACAAAAAACACCACCCCTCGCACATATTCCACCCATTATAAGTAAATGGGACGATTTTAAAAAATGCATAACAAATTTGAACTTTGACCTACTGTTCCCAAAATGTAACGAGATCCATTCTGGGTCATTGGCAATCTATATCCTAAATTTGGTATGAATTCACCTAATAGTGATACAGTCCTGCTACAGTTATTTGAAATTTCGCCCATTATACGAAAATGGGGGGAGATTTTAAAAATTGATAAAAAAAAAAAAATAATAAAAAAAAGTTAAACTTAGACCTGCTTTTACCAAAATGTAATGCGATCTATTTTGGTTCATACACAAATATGGTATGAATTCAACCTATAGTTTTGCTGCTATAGTGTTAGAAAAAAATAGCCTGAAGTAATGATCGATAAATTAAACCTCACATCTCTTATGTTCTGTTTTATCAGACATATGCTTGTTTCCTTAATATAATTTATATTTTGTAACGGTTGTGAAATGTCAAAGAGAGTCAAACTAATTTTCAGTTCAGGTTTCACATACAAACCAATATGATCTCAAGTGGGTTACACCAGTAAAATACTATAATAATAATAATAATAATAATAATAATGACAACTCCAAATTCCTCTCTTTGTTGTAATGTAAAAAAAAAAAGGAACATTTTTACATTTGCAAACTATCCCTTAAAAAAACACGAAGAACGGGAACAAATATAAACAACTTAAAATGTCTTAACAAAAATACGTGCAATTTTAACAATCATGGCATTATTTTTCCCTGTTCAAAAATGTTAAATATTACTGCAGGAGAAGAGGAAACATGTGGAAAGTGCTGATATTAATTAAGTAATTTCCTGTAATGAACTAGAATTATGCTGAGGGAAGTGATGGCAAGGGCTAAATCACTAAATACCCCCCACCCCCATCTCCCACAGGTTGCTCATGGTGTGAGGAATCCCTAGGTCATGACCTCTTATTTGCACTTGATTTGAAGTTCCAGAGGTATGAACAAGAGTGTTTAGTGATTTTAAACTTTTGAGCAGCAATGGTAAATCGTCCAAAATCGAATCAGTTCTTCCTCTTCATGGTAGTCATTGATACGGAAAATATGGAATTTCTAAACTGAATATTTTTCAAGTTATAGTGTTCACATGAAAGATATCCAGCGGCAGAGGTTGGACCCAAAATATATCCCTAAAAATCCATTTGGGGATATAATAAAATGTAAAACAATACTTCTGCCTCTATCGCTGGTGTCCTGTTACTGATGGATCCATTGTGATCTGTACATTCTGTGTAAATGATAAAACTGAGGCCTAATATCGTTCAAATTGCACTTATATTTTTGCAGTAAAACAGACAAAAACCTGGAGTTATTTATAGATAATTATCTTATTATTTCACTGGTCTGAGCCATTTGAGATCATATTGTCCTGTATATAGGCCCTGAACTAAAACTAGTCGCACACCCCTGGTTTATGTCTGTATTTCAGTCAAAGTGTCGGTGCTGGTTCTGAATGTGTCGGACCGATACCCAGGCCTAGTGGATCTAAACATGCAGCTGCAGTCTGGGATGTGGCTGTAGGAGTTGCCTCCCCCTTGCTCCTCTGATGAACTGTACATGTACAGGACACCACACACACTGCACTGGCATGGCACATGCTGCGGCCCGTGGTGTGACAAATGCATACACACACACACACACACACACACACACACACACACGCACACACACTCACACACACTCAGACACACTCACACACTCCTCTGGAGGCAGGCTTGGGTCAGCTGTGAGTCATTACAGCTGTATTTACCTGCAGTGGCTTATTTACCCAAGGCTTTGATACCGATTGCAGCTTCTTCATCCATTGCATTAAGAACCGTGATCTGAAATAGAATAGAATAAACTATTATCGTCACTTTTACAGGAACAATGATAATCCGTTTAACAGCTCTGTTCTGTTTAGCAACATTCTTAAAGTGGATAAGATGTTTGTTTCTAGCACCATAGGGAAATTATACTGATATTAACAGCAAATACAAACAAACAAAGTGCAGAGAAGACAGGCTGAAAAACATACAAGAGTGAAACATGAAATATAAAGAGAAAAAATGATTTGCTGTTTATATAAATATTAATACACATTTATATATTACATATTTACTATGTAGTTGCACATGCACATGGTGTCACAGGGATTACTGGGAACTATTTTATAGACTAAAAAACAATTATCACTAAGTTACACTGAAAATATACAGTGAAAATTTACCAAACTACAGAGAAACCCTTACATATACAAAAGGCCAACGGCATGAAATAAAAGAAAAATATAAAACATATATGATAATAAAATATATGAGTACACAGTGAGTGTATTCAGAGCTTTCATTTCAGCACCAGGCTTCTCTATTAACATTAACAGCACTACATGTCAACATGAACAATGGAAGGCAATCTGATTTACTACCAGCTTTAATGTGTCTGCTTCCTGTGTGTGTGTGTGTGTGTGTGTGTGTGTATATATATATATATATATATATATATACACAAGTCTGAGTGAGCGCGGCCTGTTCCACTAATGTACTTTTCAATCATGTTGCACCATAGACACACAAAAACAACCTGGGTTGAAAATACCAAATTATATATTATAAAATATACTCCTATTCCTGTTTTTCAATCCATAACAAACAAATTAACTTCTTCATTAAATATGAACATTTTTCACCAGCTATTAAATGTTTGGTTTTATAACACACACAGGCTGTATGAAATGAGTGCATGTAGCCACTATGACGTTAGCAGCAGGTTTAAACACTGGAACTTCATATTTTAACCCCCTTATTTATTTATTTATAGCTATAGTTTTGCTTGGGAAGAGACAGCGGTGAAACTCAAGTGAATCATTAGTGCCATAGCGTCACGGATGAAAAATGATGCAAATATTAAATTTTGGCTAAAACTATGACAAAGCTAATGGTCTGACCCATTTCAGATCATATTGGGCTGAATGTGGAACCTGGACTATGATGACTTTGACACCATCACAGCAGTTTGAGCGCCCCCTACAGGCAGGAATATCTACCAGCTATCATCAAACCCAAACACACGTAACCTCTTCCTGTTAATATGGAAAGTCAAAGACTGAAATTAAACTAAGAAAACAGACACAAACGTTACGTAACCTACACAATCTGAAGTTGTTGCTAGACAGTCAAATTAAATGGTCCTTTGTGTCTTCTTCTCTAAATGTGTCTCTTCTGCATCCTCTTCTTTCACACCAACTACCTTCCGTCCTCTTTCACTACATCCATAAACCTACTCTTTGGTCTTCTGTCTAACACTGTAAACCTCAGCATCCTTCTACTGATATATTAACTATCTCTCTTCTCTCACTTTATCTCCAGGAACTCTAACATGTTGTTCCTCTGCTGTACTCATTTCTGATTTTATCCATCCGAATGTAATTTGACTTTTTTCACTGCCTGACCCACTTCAGAACTTATTGGCTTGTATGTAGCCCCTGAATTAAAATGAGTTTGACAAACTTGGTTTAAATGAAGCCAAAGAGACTGTAGCCGCTCCTGGATTAAACTGACCTGATATTTACAGAGAAATCAACACTTTCTGTTCTTCCTAGTACTTTTCCATCAACTCTAAATAAAAGGTTCATCTTACAAAAGGACTTTGTTGGAATCACAACTGACTTCTTCTGCCAATTTATGCATCAAACTAAATGTACTTAATATTTTTCAGATTAATATCTAATAAATTTGTATTTTTATGTATAAAAGTCAGTTGAATCAATGTATGTTGCCTGAGCATTTCAGTTTGTATTTTGCTACTAATGCTGCAATTCATAGATGCAATACTCGACTAAATCAACATTTTCATTTTTTGTCACATCAAGAGGTTAGTTTTCTATCAAGTTAAGGTGATGTACATAAACTGTGGAGCTAATTTTCATATGTTCTTGGAAATAGCACATCAGAGATATCCTTTAAGAAATATTTAAGGAAATCAATTATGATAACACATTGAATTGATGTGTATGTATGTATGTATATATATGTACTATGTATGTATATATATGTATTGATTCTATATATGTATGTATATGTGTGTGTATGCATGTGTATACATATATGTATGTGTGTACAGGCGTAAGTATTTATGCATTATCTATATTTATATTTTTACTGTCTTTCTTTTATTCATATTTTCCACCTATATTGATTATGAAAGTCTAAAAACTTTCATAATATTTATGTATTAGGTGGAGGCTTTTAAACAAGCCTGTCTAGGCTTTCCGCCTCTCCCTGCACATTTACTGTTTTTTCTTTTAATATGATGCTGACTAATGTTATTGTATGTGCAAAATGTCAAATGAAATGACTTTTTGTTTTACTCTAGTGACGGTACTAACCAGGATCTCCTCTCCAGCATCATGCTTGGTCTCTATCTCTTTGCCCAGGTCTCCTTCAGGAATCTTCAGGTCTTCTCTCACCTCCCCACTGTCCTGGAGCAGAGACAGGTAGCCGTCTTGGATTCCAATCAGCTGGGACAACAAGGAAACAAACGAGATATAAGACAGGGAGCTTTAATCTTGGGAATATTTCACCTCAGGTCTGTTCCAGGCTGTGATTCTAATCTTTATAAAGTGTCTTTCACGAACAAACAGAAAACTTTTTTATGTTTACACTAGAAAACATCCTGTTCATAGATCGTGCTGTTGTCGACATAAACCTCTATCAAATGTCAGCGTGATCAGATGGTCTGATTTGGACAAGTGCAGACATTAAATCCTGACATAAGGGAATGAGAGTGATGGAACTCTGTGGTTTCACCTCGACAGGAAATCCTGCACCATCTGCATTTCACTTTGGCACGCTGTAAGCATTCCACTGCAGGGCTGCGTTCTAATCGCACTGGTTTGATCAGTTGTGGTGGGAATACACTGCCTATTTTTGAACATATCAGGTTTTTCAGTCTCCCCACAAAAGAAAAGGTGTTTTGGAAAATCCAACACCGTGCAAAAATGAAGTTCAATTAGACAGAGTTGAACAGTATGCAGAACCGACTTAAGGAATCGCATCTTTAGGTTTTAATTAATGTGAAAAATGGTTAAATCTCAGTTACTGACAGTTACTGTGACTGCCAGAAGCACAGAGGTACAAAAACTGGGAAAAATTAATGATACACAAAACTCAAACTGGTGACATAATTGGAAAAATAATGTGACAAATAACTGGATTTTCCAAGCATAGTCAATCCTATGACACACTGTGTTCTGTTTTTTGTTTTTTTTAAGATTTTAAAAGAACAGTTAAATCAAGATAAGAGCTTTTTTGATTGAGCAACAAAAACTTAAAATACAACCAGTTTATTTTTCATAGTACAGTCACTGTGAATACACTGTTTTTAACTTGAGCCATTAACAAAAATACCAAAGACTTTATAACTGTCATATTTTTAACCCTTTAAATGACACGTGTTTAATGTTGACAAACTATTTTGGAAGCGAAACCTTTTTTTCAGTATACTATATAAAAATTGTATTACTTACATTCTTTGAAGTCTGACATGTGATTAACAGCCGAGTTGTTTAATATGCATTATAATCTAAAATCCATCAATGCATATTTTACTGACTTTGTAGTAGGGTGCTTGTTTAGTAATTTTACATTGAATTTTAAAAATCTTGAATTTTAAAAATCTAGAACTTTTGAATTCTAACTTAATAGAAATTATGAAAAACAATATGACCTTTTTTAAGATGAAGTGCAAAGTGTGCATAATGTGCTCACTTCTGTATCGGAAGATTAAATAATGCACAGTGACATCCTTGTAAGTTATAGTTATTTGCTCATGTCCCATATTTACAACATACATAGTCGATGAAAAAATAATTATTTTTGAATCGTGTTTTATCTGGAGTTCATAAAACCAGTCTATGACCCTGGAAAAAATTTTTAAACTATTGCATCATCTTATTATGAGACGACAAAATCAATTATCCCCTTACATCACAGAACTGGCAGATGTTAATTCAGAATATTACATGCATGTATTTGTAGTTTTACAGTCAAACTGTATTGGCTGTTGGTAAAATACATTGACATTGACATTGACATTTATTAGAAAGTCTTGTTTCCTCTGACAAGGAGGTTATCTTTTTGCTGGCATTTATCTGTTTATTTGTCTCTCTGTTTGATTGTTAGAAACGTAACTCAAAAACTTATGGTTTAATCTTGATGAAATTATCCGAACATGTTGGGAATGACACCTGGGATAGATGATTACATTTGGGTGATGATCCGGAGGACATCCTGGATTCTGAATCATTTTGAAATGTTCTTTAACGTTGCGTTAAGTGGGGCTTCAAATTTTGTTTCTGAATATCTCAGTTAACTAGTGACCAAACTTTATTAAATTTGACTTAAGTATGTAGAGTGATGTCCTTTATCATACCACCAAGTGTCATCTGGATCAGATCCAGATTGCAGATTTTAATCATGACTTAAAAAAAAATGATAAAAAAATTTAAATGGAGGTGGCCTTGGCATATTGTGCACTTAATATTTCAGATTGAAAATTCTAACCATCACCATCATATAGCTGAGTTAATTTTTCATGATCAGGGATTCTAATAATGTAGATAAAATATATATAGAACAATATCTTGGTGAAAACCAATGTGTATGGGGGGGAAACTAAGCTGCTTGGTGGAGATCTGTGCTCTCCCAGTGCTTTTCGAGTTTTAAATAGCTTAATTTCTTCTCCATTGTCTCGTGAAATATATGCATGTGTAGGCGTATGTTTTCATTTTCTTTGTGTGCTTAACTCTGCAAAAGTCTCAGGTTAATTAATGATCCAAGTACAAACAATCTGTTCCTTGGTGACGTTTTTTTCCAAGTTTACAATGGAGTAAAAACTCATTCCTCAGGAAGTGTTCATCTGTTCTCAACACCTGTGTAAAGCAGACTTGCTAACTCACCTGGTAATCCATTCTCTTGATGTTAGGGACGTCCATGTTGTGGGTGGAGGGACAGATATCTTCATACTTCTTACCAGAGAAGATGTCAATACCAACCAGGTGGACCTGCAGACACAAAGGAAAAAAAAACAACATTTTGCTGTAAAGAGTGTAATTCAAAGATGAAAATAGAATGGATAGATAGACAGACTCTTGATCCCAAACTGGGATCATAATGGAATATAACATTAACAACGTAATCCAAGAGCACACACACTATACATAATACATTAGAAGTATAAAACACAGAAATAGTAAAAAAGTCAGGCAATAAAACAGTAATGTTCAACAACAGAGTGTAATATGCAATATAACCTATATAAGATTAACTGTAATAGAATAGAAATTACAAAAATCAAACCTATTTAAAAAAATAACTTGGTACAATACAGTAATGTAATGATGTCTTTAAAGTAGGGCAGAAATGATAATATTGCATAGACTAAGTTTTGGAAAACTACAGTAAAATAATAAAGACAATCATTGTGTCTTTATTATTAAGTCCATTGTGAGATAATAAGGAGTATCTCTTCCAGAAGTAAAGAGGTCAACATCAATTAATAAGGGTCAATATAAGGAAAAACTCTGTGTAGAAGGAAGATTTCTGTTTGCACTTTTTATAACACAGTCAGCTTTTCCCTGCATCTCTAATTCTAGATGTCAGCTTCCACTATTCCATCATTTTCCCGTCCAGGGCTTTGGGTTCTACTGACCTTAGCGTGGCCGTGCTTGCCAGTCTTGGAGGTGGACATCTCAACAATCTTGCAGGGGCGGCCTTTCAGCACAACGAAGCCATTTTTGCGCAGAGCTGAGCACTGCATAGGGTAGGTGGCGGATGCTCCAGCATCACCTGTCTGGAAGTCCAGCTCTGCATCTGCCATCCTGCTGTGGATGAGACATGGAATGAACAAGCACTCACACCTGGTTCAGGTAACACAGACCTATAGTAGAAGTGGAAGTACAGGGGTTTAAAGACAGCTGTGGATGTGTTTGGGGGTTTTATGTATTACAAAACACTCTTTAATTCATATAAGCACCCCCCAAGTCTAATTTTCTCCTGTGATAAAATAATTCTACATCAGATATGTCAAATTCCTTTAACTTCAGGGATCACATACAAAACAAAATGATTTCAAATGGACAGAACCAGTAAAATAACAGTAATAAATGTAAAACTGCATTATGGAAATGTTTACATTGTTAAACTGTCCTTTAAAAATTTGAATTATATGAACAACCACAAACAATCTGAAAAAAAAGTTGTAGCTTTAACAAAATTACACTTATCGTGTACGCATGTGCATTATAACTTACAGATCACAGCAGATCTACAAATACACAAAACATATAGTAACAGACATAGTATTGACTCCTAACACATTTTGTCCATAAAAGTAAAGATTTTCATGTTATTTTACCTTTTAAAACTAAAACAAAGACAAAACTATGTAGTTGTCATTATTTGCAGTTTATTTTGATAGAATGTTTTTGGTCTGACCCACCTGAGTTCATATAAGACTGTAAGTAGAACCTACACTAAAGTGATTTTGACTGCTAATTTCAAATTTCACAAATTCATCCGTGGGTCAGAAATATTTGATGTGGCACAGGCAGACCACCCGTTTTTGATGGGACGCAAACGTGGCGTTAAGGTTTTATGTGGGCTTAGTAAGAGACTACAATGCGTTACATATGTGACGTCACACTCCGCTCAGTTGTTCTGCGGAGTCTATGGTGACGTCACATGCGCGCCAGGCGTGTACTCCAAATTATTAATCAGCCGTTGGTTAACAGAAGCACTTGAAACGCACATCAATAATTATAATTTATTATGAGGTACAACATGTGTGTGATTCAGAGCACATGACAAACCAGATACGATTTTAGCATTTTATTTCCCATTGAATACCATTCATTAATTTTCCAACCTCAGGCCCAATAATCCTCCCGAAAGAGGTGGAGACTTAGGCTCCCCATTGCATATGTGTAAAATGATAAATTGAGACATAATGCTATTTTTATTTTTTTTTGTAAAGTGCTCAGTTTATTGATTGTTCACGTTATTCACATTTTTGTAAAGGCTAGTTTGCAGATGTGAACATGGTCATCCCTGTTGTTATCTGGTCATTTTATGTGGCCTCAAACTTACATGAAATGCTACTGATTTAATGCATTATTATTTTATCTTTTAATCCACCACATTTAATGGCAACTGTAGTTTTAAACTAAGTAATGTCATTTTTTATCAGTATTTTTCAAAATTTCTCAATCACATCCATCCAAATCAATAAGCAAATGTATCCGAATCCGTGAAACACAAATCACATTCATGTCAAAAAGAATGGATATTCACTTTAAGTGTAGTGCGATTTGCCAATGCCAACATTATGCTAAATAGAAAGGCTTCATATTTGACATTGTTTTCATCTTCAGGAGTGCTCAGACTTTCCTATGACTGCTTTCTGAAGTCCACACCCTGACAGCATTCATTATTTATATCGGTAACCTGCAGTGTTTATATAAATTAAAACCACTATGAGAGGCAGTTTACAGAACAAGTCAAGTATTTAAAGACATAAAGTAACTGAAACGGGGCACCTGTTAGTCGAAAATAACAAATACACCTAGAATGAACATAAATTAACACGTAAAGTGGCACTTTATTATTGGCTAACGGTTATTAGTCATTAAGGTAGTTAGCTTAACGGTGTGACCTGCTAACCGGTAACTGTTGAACTTTTTGCCGGCTGTCGTGATTCGGTTCATCCCGGACCACGACCTGCCACGAGTACAATAAGACTGACAGCCCGTTACATTTATTTATCGTCTAAATAAAACATATAATGTAAGAAAAGTCTTGTTAAAACTTGAGGAGTTTATGGCTAAACAACGCTGGCTGTCACGGGGTTAAACATTAACCAATGTCCGTTAATCCGCGCTAATTACCCATAAATCACTTCTCCAGCAGCCGTTAGTTGTAGCTATTGTGGCCGTTTAGCTAACTCTGTAAAGCGGCTGTAAAAAGGTGAACCGTTTGGGGTTAGGTGCTGCACTGGGAGGTTGTGTGGTGCACCGTACGTCCGCAGTGTTTGAAGGTACGGGCGGGCTGCGGCCTAGTGCGTACTGAACGTGCCCCGGTCCGTCGTCGGTAACGTCGGTCCGTGTCCCCCGCATCCATGCGCACTGGTGGCGCTCAGGCCCGGGCCCTCCAGACGCAGACACCCAGCAAAAATTAAAACCCTCAACGCCCTCAGCTCAGCTTGCCGCAATACTCCTGCAGGAAGAGATGAAAACGACGCCGGGTGTTTGTAGCCTTCTCTGGCTACCTTCCACGCCCCCAGACCCGGACAGTGACCAGGATTTGGCCCGACACTGGGCTGTAATGACTAAGCTAATACTGGTGAATGCTAGTGGCTCAGTTAGCTTAATTATCAAGATAGTGGTAGCATACAAGGGCATGGTTTTAAGTAACGTGGCGATGTTCCGTTATATTCTGTGCCAGGATGCACCGTGCTAGAATTTCAGATGTGTTGTTATGAGTCCATCAGAGGCTCTATCATAAATCATCAGCCCCAGACAGACATGTGAATGGGATAACTCCTCTGCTCAGGCGCAAACACGCCCCATCTATTGGATGTTTTGATAAGGAACTCACCCTGGTGCTAATGGGTGTCTCCGGTGGTCCTGATCGGCCGTGCCCCTCCTCTGTACCTCCCTGTATCGGCGCTAACGGGTCGACTAGCCGGGCTCGGTGTCTCCTCCTCAGTGCTCGTTTGCTGTGTTGCTCCTTTTTCCCGTCTCTCTACACCTCTCTCATTCCACTGTCCTCTCTCTGGGTTATGATCCAGATTGCAGTTTACCTCGTTCAGAGGCAACAGGACTGCTGAAGTCAGCCGCAGGACCAATGAGATCCAGAGCCCTAAAGCCCGCTTTGTTGAGTATATAGAGTCTACAGCCGACACTCCACCTTCTCTGTCTGTCCCTCATCAGATCCACATCACCGACAACCGACACACAAACACACTCACAAACACACACTCTGCTTCCTCTGCACAGTTTCACAATAAAACCCACTATCATCAGTACAGATCAGGGGTGTCACACTCTCTCTCTCTTTAAAAAATATTCATTGCTTTTTTTTTTTTTGGTATATAATTTTCCATACACATGTATTTCTTCTGAACTTTGCACATTAATTTGTATTTACATGTGTACTTTAGGCTCATTTTCACAAGCCTGTATCTTTAATGTATCCTTTCCTCAAACGTAAATGGACAGAAAGGTTGAATAAAAAAAAAAACAAGAGCTTTAGTTTGAACATTTAAAATAAAATAAGCAATGCAGCAGAAAATAATTTGGCAATTGTGTCAAAACTAAACTATAATAGACGTTAAACAGATCTATTCCACAAAACAAGTATAAATATCACTATTTTGATTGCCCATAAATCATCCCAAAGAGTACAAAAGAAACCCATTTACAAAAAAAACTTCTGTTTGAAATTGAATAAGATAAACCAATAGTTATCCAGTCCTATCCCAATTTTTCCCTATATATGCATGTTTAATTAATAAAAATAATAGAAAGAGTATTCACCCTTGGATACATGACCTACCAATACCTACACCCTTCCATGAGTGGGGTCAAATGTGACCCCAATTAGAATCAATGCGTTTGTGCTTGTTTGCTTTTTTCTAGGTTATTATGACAGTATTTAACAGACATGACCCACCTGAGATCATGATTCTTGATCTCTACTGTTGCCCATAAAGTTAGAATAAAATACATATATTTTTTAATCTCTTCTCATGAAATGATTGTGAGAATGTGATTTATTGTTGATAGATAAAGTGTAACTGGGTCCAAGTACTGTTTGTGATTATTGCACCTGGTCAAAGATGATTACTGATCTGTATGAATAGGAATAAATAGACTGGTGTGTCTCAAAACAAAGTGATTCTAACTTTATGTGCAACAGTGGTTTTCATATGTAAACTACCACATTCACACACAGAACAACTGAACCGTGCATTTTGCAATTCCACACTGTTTGCTTTGTTATCAAAGAAAATAAACATTTCTAAACAGTTTCTAAAGTCCTAAAAAGTCACATATTTCTTATCTTGTTCACACAGTTTATTATCTTGTATGAACAAGATAATAACAAGTTGGAAGAAATCATTATTATTGGATCACATTCTGAATCAGGATATTTTTTTATTGCCAGGTCCAGTTTGAGCAATGTGTCTTGGGGACAGATGCAAACAAAGTGACAGAAAAGGACAAAGAAAGAAGTAAAATAAGATTGTAGTAAGTACTATTTTAAGGAATACACATACTATTATTATACAATATATACAGCTCTGTTCATTATCTTTGTAAGATAAACAAAGATGTAACTGTTAATCCACACGTCCACCATTATCTAATATAAGACTATTATATCCTTTGTCTAACAATGTTCCTATTTCATATATCAGCTGATATATTGATTATCAGATATCGGCTTTTCTTTAGCCCCAAACGTTTCATATTGGTCAGGCTCTTGTATAAATAAGATGAATATACTATGAAGGCAGGTGTATGAAAGCAAAGCACAAAAGAGATGAAAAGAAATATGGAAAAACATTTTATTATTTTTACTCTTATTTTTCTGATTGAAAACTTCTTACAAAAATGCATCATCACTTAATCCATATGTTAATGATTCTTCAGATGCTAAAACAGTCCCTGAAAGTCTTTTTTTTTTTACATAATCATTTACCTTTTTTTTGCATTTTTTTTTTACATCATTTTAATCTTTTATAAAAAAAAATTCTCTGCTTATTTGATGTCGCATCATTCTTTTGTTCGTTAGATCTTTTACGTCACATCTATTCAGTTTTGTCTTGTTATTTTTATTCATCTTTTACACAGCATCCTTGTTTTGTGGGTTTCATCCTGTTGCATCTTTTACATCCCGTCCATCTTGTTTCATCATTTCACAGATCCGACGTTTTGGAGACACATGCAGACAGACAGATGGTTGGTTTCTCTCATGCGGTAAAACTTCTCTGCGTATGTTATCTTGCCACATCGACTCTGTTTTATACTGAAGACGAGGTGCTGTTGCTTCCTGCTTCCTCACAGCTGAATGTGAGGAGTTAACGGTGCTTTTCATCCCAGTGTCCATGAACGAAACCTCGGCATTTGTCTGCACGTGCGCATGCGTCGCTCTTCATTCTAGTGCAGCATGGCTCATGTCTGGACTTATTTACTCTACAAGGAAGCTTTTATTTTTGCTCATCAGCACTATGACCAAAGCATGTGGTAATCTTATCTCTGCATCTTCTCAAAAATGATCAGCAAGCCATGGCTTCTGTAAGAGTCTGCTTGTTATGAAGGCATTTGCAGTTGAAATAGCTTAAATGTTTTCAGTTTGTTTCCTAAAATACATGTACAGCCTTAATCAGAGGTTTACTTGCGGTGCATTCAATGTGTTAAGTGTCTTATTCAGGTGAAAACTCCTATCTCTGTGTTGAAGCTGCAGACCAATGCATCCTGACATCCTCGTCATCTTCTTTTTTTCTTCCTCTGCAGGCTGTGGCTTCCTGTGGCTTTGATAATTACACATGTGATTAGTATTTATTCACACCCCTGGCTCCTGCACAGCGCGTGGTTTCCTTGAACTTGGCTGTTCTTTTTAGCCGCCGGGTTAAATTTAGCGCTGGGAGACCGGAGTCGTATGACCTGTGAGCTTTAAGCCTGGAGTTAAAGGCATAGTTCGCATTAAAATTAAAGTCCACTGGCTGCTTTTCTTAATCCTGTGTCAGACCGGCTTTTGTTTGGACCCACAGACCTCAGACGTTCAGCAGGACCTTTAACAGAAACAACAGTCAAATGACATTAACCTCACACAGACAAGTCCAGGCAATTGCAGGACATAAAAAAACAAGTGCTGCCTCGAAAATATTTTACCTGATTCACCCCTATCTCTTATCATTGCAAAAACACATTTTTGGTGACTGTGACCTTGACCTTTGACCTACATTCACCAACCTTTAATGAGATCTATTCTGGACCACCTTGCACCTTTCCTCAAAAAAAAAATTGGTCCAGTAGTTTGGTCCAGTGGGGTGGGGGGGGTATAAGTTGCTGATTTTGTTAAATGTCAATTCATATTTGAGAGTCCTTTATTTTTACTGAGAAAACTCAATTTGAAGTAAAATCATTTTCATTCAACACCTGCTATTGTTATAGTTGAGACCACATTGAAGTCATGATATATTCACAGAGCTTATCTTAGTCTTGTTTGGTTTGACCAGTTCTATATGTAAAAAAGTATGTCTACTTTTGCAAACAATAATAAATAATTTGTATTCCTTTATTATCATTGTATATTCATTCATTCTTATTCAGTGCAAAGTATATGTACCAGTAACACAGAATATTAAATTATGGCTCAGTTGGTGGAGCAGGTCGTCCATTAACCGGGGGGTTGGTGGTTCAAATCCCACTCTGCCCTAGTCATTCTGTTGTATCCTTGGGCAAGACACTTTACCCTCCTTACCTCCAGTGCCACTCACACTGGTGTATAAATGTGTATGAATGTGTATGAATGTTCGGTGGTGGTAGGAGGGACAGTAGGAGTGAATTGGCAGCCATGCTTCTGTCAGTCTGTCCCAGGACAACTGTGGCTACAAAATATAGTTTAGCACCACCAGAGGGAGAATGTGAGAGTGAATGAATAATGGATCAATAATGTAAAGCGCTTTGGGTGCCTTGAATCCATTATTATTATTATTATTATTATTATTATTATTATTATTATTATTATTATTATTATTATTATTATTATTATTATTATTATTATTATTATTATTATTATTATTATTATTTATTACTTATTTTTAAAAAGACAATACAAAACCAAGCCAAACAAAACTGAATTTGCCATTTTTATATCATATGTTGATGTACAAATACATATTAATACACAGTGTAATATAATATATATGAGCTGTGGCTCAGTCAGTAGAGCAGGTCGTCCAATGACCTGGCTCTGTCTGTCCACATGTCGAAGTGTCTTTGGGCAAGACACTGAACTCTACATTGCTTCCAGTAGGGTCTTACATGGTGGCAGACGCCCACTGGTGTATGAGTGTGTGTGAGTGTGGGTGAATGTGACACCTTGTAATGGACTTTGGGCACCATGAAGGTGTATAAAAATGCTCCATAAAGGTACAGTCCATTTACCATTTAATAAGCATAATATAAGAAGGAGAATCCACTGAGCAATAACATAACACTATATGATGACATGCAGAGTGTAAGGTGCATTAATAACTTCTGTTTAGGAAAAAAAAATCGTATGCACCTTGAGTCACTTAATAGTGTCACAGTATTAATTATGTATTTATTATTTCATAGGATGTCAGGTTTTTTGTAAATGACGAATCAATCTACTCATTAAATAAATTAATTAATAATTAATCTTCTACCTGAGAATAATAGACCACAGAAAAATATTTGCACACATTTTGTGAAGTGAAAGTAACAAAGTCCAACTAAATTAACCATTTTAGATTTTTCAGAACGTGTAACTTTGGAGATTTTAGGTCTATTTTAAAGGATTGACAAACAGTATTCTTAGTCTGTGTGATTTCTTCCAAATTTACATTGATTTCATTGTTAGAGTTGTCCGTATTAATCTTTAGTTTTTGTATATATATATATATATATATATATATATATATATATATATATATATATATATACATATATATATATATATATATATATATATACATATATATATATACATATATATATTTGTACATAAACACATTTAATTTAATTCTAACACGTAACAGATTGTTGTCAATTTCATCCTGATATATATTCTGATATATATTCCTAAAACAAGTAAAAATTTTGGTAATTTTATATTCAATATTTGCCTTAATTTGAAGCAGCATGGTGTAAGAGGTTTTTTTCCCCAGATAGGCTATAAATACTTTTTTATGATTTAATATTTACATTTTTTTCAATATAATGTGTTTTTCAGTAGATTTTTTTCCAATAAAGCTGTGAAACATTTCTGTTACTACAGGTGACAGAAATGTTTTTTCTGGGTCACAGGGGGACATTGTTGAATATAAAGAGGATTTCACGTGGTTAAATACATATACATCTGTAACATTACGTCACATCATCATGCTCTGTTTTCACGTGATGTTAGAAACAAATGTCGCCATCTACTGGTGGACACTGGAATAACGGATTTAATAAAAAGTGTTTTCTTTTTTCCCTCCAGATTCAAAACAGTATTTTTCCCACATTTTTCAAAATGACATTTCCAAAGCACAACATGAGTACATTTTTTCTTACTGTTAAATCAGATCATTGTTGATTCTTATCTTTACATAATAAAATGCACAAAAATGTCACAATATGATGATTCACTGACAGTATGGCAAATGTTTCCCAATTTATATTGTAGAAAACTACTGCAGTTGTCTTTTTGTTATTATTATTTTATAATAATAACAAATAAAAAATACCTCTACTATTAATAATAAAAAGCTGAGTACTGTGATAAAATCAAACACTGGCTACACAGCAACTCACTTTTAAGCGCTTTATTTTTGGCTAATTTTAAACTTTTATTATAATGTTTGGTTCAGTAGGTATTCTTTGATTCACTTTTAACTTTGGTACTTTATTACAATTTAGAAGTTGTTCTTCTTTACTTTTAGTTAAGTAAATGAGTTGAATGGGTACTTCTACTTTTATTATAGTAGTTTTTCACACAAGTAGCTGTTAGGGATGTGACTTTTGGTCCAAAACACTATTAGAAATTTGCTAGAAACTATTCGAAAATCGAACGTGTTTCCACGTGTTATCTTAAATTAATCTTTGTAAGAGTTAATTTAACACACTGTTTTACTGTGTAAAAAAAACTCAATTGAAACTCATAAAATTGTGATAAGTGTAAAGTGTGTCATCAACACATCTCAAAGTCCTATTTTCGTTTGCCTGTGTGCATATAGAAGTATTTCCTTACCGTCCATCATAAACAGGGCCCTCCCCGTTATAAAATCAACCTCCTCCGGGTCTTACCTGTCCTCCACCTGGACGCGTTCCCCTCACGATTGCGCCCGGATCTCCACAAATCACAGCGCGCCCCGGGCTCAATTAGGGCGTGGCTTCCTTCCGAGAGCCTAAGGTGGATGTCGGGATAAATACTAAGCTTAGTTGTGAGGAGAAGTTTCGGGAAGAACAGAAGGGAGGGGACAGAAGAGCGAAAGTTCACTAAAACCCAGACAGAGACCATGAGCGACACCGAGGCGCAGAGCGCACCGGCCCCGGTGGAGGAGGAGGAGAAGCCCCAGCCGGAGCGGAGAGTCATAGGTGGGTGTCGAACAGTCACGGATCACGCTCCTACTTTGTCCAACAGGCTCCTAAAGTATTGTCTAAAATCGATCCAAACCACACATTTCTTGCTGATATGTGCGTCTGAAGTTGAGGAGGAAATAAACTGGATGTTTTAACCTAAAATATTAAAATCCACTCATAATCTGTTTTCTCCTGGCTTTATTTCTAACGGAATTTCTTGGAAATTACATATTAAGATATCTGCCATTCTTTAGCACCATGTTACGGATTTTAAGGAAACATGTGTCCAGAGGCTGGTTTTTACACACGAAAAGTCGAGTAGATTTTTTTTTAAAAATCAACAGATGAGACTCAATTTAAAGTTAGTGCGTTTTTATCTTTCTATTTTTGAGGAACTAGGGTCAAACTGTAGGTTGTAAATAAACAACTTGCCAACGTGTTTACAGTGCATTTGTCGCTTTTTGAAGTTAAACACTGAACAACTAACCTACATTTGCTTTATCTGCTGTAGCGCGTGCACCCCGAAGGGGTCTCGTGTGCGCGCCTCCACAGGTGCAAATAGTTGACATCTACGCCAAATGCCCCAATTAAATGCGTTAAAGGCCCTTTTTGTACTGGGAAAAGCCCAAGGAGGAAACGGGAATGCGGGTTTTTGTGTCTGCATGTTGTTGTGACCTTTCTGTGGTGAAAACGTGTCTGTCGCAGCCCTGACCTGGTTCCAAAGTGTAACTGTTAATGATTGACGCTCGCGCGGCTCCATTACCTGCTTTTCAGTCCAGATAAGACTCATATTTTATGTTCAGTGAAAATTGAATGGATGTTTTTCCCTCCCAGAACATTTGTCATTAATTAAAAAAAAAAAATCTTTCTTCATTTTCCATATGCAGTCCTTGTTCTACGTCACACTGCATAAAATAACATCTTGCAGTAATTTTTTTTTTCATTTTTAGTCAAAATGGTCACCACGATGTAGTAAAAAAAAAGTGACGAGAATTAATAGCAAAAAGTTGTCAAATTAACAATTTTGCATTTGATTTTCACTTGGCTTATGTTGCAATTTAGCAAGATTTTTGTGTTAATGATTAAATGTAGCTGTAGTTACGAGTATGTTAACAAAACCACATTTGTATGTGGAAATTATGGCTTTCTATTGTTTTGAGAAAATAAAACTAAATTGAAAAGCACTGTACAGTTTAAATTACAAGACCACAATGTTAAAATAATAGTTTATTCACTTAACAAAAAAGGGAAATAAGGTAAATGTTTAACAAGTAAAAATGTTAATAACTTGAGCAACAGATGACTGTGGATTGTCCAATAACCAGAGGGTTGGTAGTTTAAATCCTAGCTCTGGATTCTTATTTTACATTCAATGTTGCATCTACATGTTTACAATGTTAATTCCACATGTCCCTCTTCTACATCTGTTAACAGTTTGTTTTTTTTACAGGATTATTCTGTCAACCACAGTTGCCAGTTTTTTTTCTGCAAAAACAGGATTTTTATATTACAGTGCATAATCACCTAAAGAATAACTTTTCAGTTGGATAATTTTATCTTACAGGTGGTGAGATATTTTGACTAGAAATGAGGGGGAAAAAACATGCACTACATTTTTGCAGTGCAGAGATTAACAATAATAAAGACTAATTTCACTGTATTAGTGTTTTTTGTTCAGTGCACTTGCATTGAAACTAAACTTTAATACCAAATCTTTGGTAGTTCAGACCAGAGCTGGAGTGTTTTTGTAGATTAATGCTGGAACAAATATTGATCATGATTTCTAAAGGTGACTGATATGTCTTTATCAGGGGTTGTCTGTTAGCAAGATGACTCATACATTTATGGATGACATTTTGAGAAAATGTTGACACTGGCACAAGGAACAAATGATTAAATGTTGGTGATGATGGGGTGGACTGGCCTGCCTTGGTCTGCACTCGGAGTGGTTTTTGAGTTTTTGCATATTTTTGTGTTGAGGGATTAAAGGGTTAATGGTTTGTTTGGTAACATTACAGTCACTCTGGTCCAGGGGACGGTGAAGTGGTTCAATGTCCGTAACGGCTACGGCTTCATCAACAGGTAAACGCTCCCTCTGTGGATTCATTTATTCACTCGACCACCAAGACATCATGTGTTTATCAAATGTTTGTGTTTTCAGAAACGACACCAAAGAAGATGTGTTTGTACATCAGGTAAGAAATGGTGGGGTTTTTTACAGTTTCCTTTTTTATTTTTTTTATTTTATTTTAACAATTTCTACCATTCAGCATCACATTTTAAGGCAGGAGTGTCCAAATCCAGTCCTACATGTTTTAGATTTTTCCCTCTTCCACATGATTCAGTTTAACAGTAACTCCTGGAACTTTAGCAGTTCCACAGTAAAAAGAATTAAAATAAGCAACAAAATGAACAAAAATGGCCAAAGTCATCAATAAAATGAACAAAAATGAATAAACTGACCAAATAATTAGGAACATGAACATTGCCAAAATATGGATAGTTTAATATCTAGTAATTCCAAGTTTGTTTTAGGTTAGTTATTCATAGTTATGCAAAGCTATGTTACATTTAATGTTCACTGATATTATTGGCTGAGTTCTAGGATTTAATGTTTAATTTAAAAAAAAAAAAAAAAAAAAAGTGGCAAAGGCAGGTATTGGTTGTTGTAACTGTTTCATTGGCACACACTGCAATAAATGAACAGGGGAAAAAATTAAAGTACCATAGGCCTCTGCCTGGAAGTGGTCTGTGTAGTTTCCAGAGTCAATTTTCTTGAATTGTCTGATAAGTTTAAGTTGAAACTGTTGCAGCTGTTGACCTTTTAAACTCAAACTGATTCAGAAACTTGGATCCTTTGTCATTTAAACTCATCTTTGATTCTCTATTCAGACAGCGATAAAGAAAAACAATCCAAGGAAATTCCTGCGCAGCGTTGGCGATGGCGAGATTGTAGAGTTCGATGTGGTTGAAGCGGCGAAGGTGAGTCTTTTCCCTGATTGAACCTTATATCAGAGGACATGTCTGAATGTTCTTGTCCGTCCTCAGGGCTCAGAGGCGGCCAATGTGACTGGTCCAGGTGGTGTACCAGTCAAAGGCAGTCGCTACGCGCCCAACAAACGTCGCTTCCGTCGACGATTCTTCCCTCGGCCAGGCGAGCAGGGCAAAGCGGCTGATGGACAGGATGCCCCTGAGGGGGAGGGGCCTGTGGAAAACGAATCCAGAGTCCCACAGAGACGCCGCAAACCTCGAAGACCACGACAACCCCCGGCAGATGTAACGACCACAAACTCTCATTTACTAGACCACATTTTATTCTCATTTCACTAATACTACTCATTTATTTATTTATTTTTACTACAGTGTTTCCTGGACTATGAGCCACTCATTTTTTTTCATATGTTTTGAACCATGAGGCTTAAACAAAGGTGCGGCTATTCTGTGGATTTTTCTTCCATCGCTTGCGGCGGTCTAACGAGAATTGGAATCAAAACTACTAGGACTAATCAATGCAAAGAATACGCTACTTTTTCTTTAGCAGATAGAACAGATGACAAATGACCTACTGTTAATTATTTTCAAATTCATGGAACCCACATGAAGAGCTTCGTATGATGCAAGTTTTAAGTTGAAGGCTCTCGATCTTGCTATCAAGGAAGTAAACCACACTGCTGCATGTAAGCTTAGCATCAATGAATGTATGGTGAGACGTTGGAGGTCTCAGTGGGAAGAGTTAATGCAATGCTGAAAGTCTGAAAAAAAAACTTTCAGAGGACATAAAAGCAGGTGGCCTGAACTTACTGGAAAATACTGGTTATTTTTTTTCCTCTTGGTTCCGTTCTGTTTTAATCACCAAAGTTGCTGCTGTATTAAAAGGCACCGTTTGGAAAAAAAAATCTGTTCAGGTACATGCATGTAACTACATCTGCAGTTCAAAATCGTTCTGTACATGCAGTAAATATCAGATTTTTCAACATATCTGCTGCTTATAATCTGGTGCGGTTTGTATGTCTTTTTGAATTATATTTTTTAAAATACAGTGGATACAGCTGTGGCTTATAGTCCAGAAAATGCCATATATCTACTTGGAGATAGGCCTCAAACCTGTTCTCAAGAGCTGAATTCCTTGCTGTTGATTAACAATCCCATTTTTGGTTCCATAACATGTCAAATGTATCGTCACCTCACTTATTTTTATTCAGATAATTCCAGGAATCATGGAAATGTTGCCGTACCAACAATAGTGACTTATTTAATGGATTTGAATAATTGAAGTATATGACAAGTGGTTCGGATTAGTTTATTGTATTGTGAACATTCCCCATTAATGAACCGTATCAATAACTATAAAAAGTGCAGCTTTAGCCAACATGGCTAGTATCCTGCTGTATTGTCTGGCCTGATGACAATGTATTATTTAAGAGATAGTTCAGATAGCTAAGAAGATCAGTCAAAGATAAATGGACTGTGTCTATGAGATAGTACTTTATTCCTAAACGAGGACATTTGGTCATCAAGGCAGCAACAAGATGAAATGTGAGGAGAAAGGAAAAGGCCACCATAAACATAATGCTAAAGACAAACCATGTAACAAAAAAACTATTGATGAAACATATTAGCATAAGTTTGTAAAAGGAAAAATGGATCAAATTAAAAGGGTGAAACTTGTCAAACAGAAGCAGAGAGCTGCTGGAACCTGCTGCTCATACAGCACCAACTTGGTTAGTGTTTTTATAATTATCTTATAGTGTGTGTGTATATAATGTGACAAGACATTCATATTAACTATTACTTCAGCAAACAACTTTCAACTAAGTAAACTGGAGTAGGTTGAAGTAACAGACCTAGTTTAAACACACATGGGATCAGTGAATCCTTAACCAACCTTTAAACTTTCTGTTTTGGAGAACTTTATTTGTTTTTTTTTTTATCCTAAAGAGATGCATTTGATTCCATGTGTTGTTTCCCGCTTCATAATCTCCTTCATACAAAGCTAAAACTGTCTTATTTGAACTGGGTTCCTGTTTGTTTCTGTGCGTTTGTAAATAGAAGTTGAACTCTGTTTCAGGGTGAGTCAGATCAGAAGAGCGAATCAGCAGAAGGCGATCAGCGACCACCACGACGCAGGTTCTGGCGACCGTATCGCAGGTAATGCCGAACACACAACAGTTTTAAAAGAATGTCATTGTGCTTTTAAGAACATGGTACTATGTGTGAGTCTGAATTTTTCAACAATTCAACTCCACAAGTCAATCTTTAACCCTATTTCTGAGTAATGACACCAGAACGTTTATTTTGAGCGCTGTCCCTTGGCCACATGGGCCACTTCATGCCCCGCCCCCTCCAAGTTTTGGACTTTGTGGTTTTGTCCCATTCAGCCACTCGTGGTCTTGAGTACAACTCAACGTTTTAAGAAATTGGCTTGAAGTTTACATATTTTTAGTTTTACTACAACCACTACCACTGATGAGATGATTATGTGCTCAAAGAAATGTTCATTGGAAGTCTTGAGTTTGAGCAAATGTTGTGGCATAGCTAATTATAGAATGTAACAAATTAAAATAAGGTGTAAAAATCCACTCACCTTTCGCCCAATTAAATATAAGGATAGCTTTGCAGAACATGGAGGGTTCAAATTCAAACTGTATGATCTATTGGAGTCCAAATATACAAATGAATGAGCTAAATACTGATAAAGGTAGAATCGGCAAAATATGACCCCATTTAAGAGTTTTATTTGTCTATTTGTCTTAACAGCTCCCACACAGCATCAACATCATCATTTAATCTGATCTCAGACTTGAATAAAAGAATCCATATCTGAGACCATCCTCAGTTTACAAGTTTTTCTAGTATTCCCTTGTACAGCATGATGGCTACTTGACATGATGGAATAATAATTTCCATCTCAGAAACGTAGATTAATTTTGTTTTGTTTAATGCACCGTATTCTCATCAGTAGATCATTCCGCCCTCGTCAGCCTTCAGAATCGAATCAGGATACATCAGCTCCAGATGACAACAAAGACCAGGTCGAGGTGAAGTCGTCAGACGCTGGTGAAGAATCACAGACCAACGGAGAGGCCGCCAACAGTCAAAAAGTCCGCCGCCCATCCAGACGTAACAGGCAAAGAAACTCTGAGTCATCTACTTCTAAAGTGAGTGAAAATCAGATCCCACAACACAACACATTCAGGGAGTTTTACCTAAAAAAAGAAATAAATCTCATGTCAAAATCAGTTGGTCAGTATAATATAGAGGTCATGTTTTTCATATGTTTGTATTATCGTTTTGAGTTTTCTTCAAAAACAAGCTCATAGATGCTGATTATAAGTCATGCAAAATAAGTTGTAGAATATACATGTACTACATCAGGTGATGGTTCACATTATAGCTCTGGTTTTAGACTGAACAGAAAACAGGGGAATTGTGATTTTACTGTGGCTGTTTTCAGTTTGTATTGTCCATAGCTGAAGATCTGATTGAAATTGAACAAACAAGGTTAGAACTGTCACAGTTTAAACTCTAGATCAAGAAACAGCAACTTGGCAAAGAAGATGATATCCCATAATACCTTTATACCTTGATAAACCCCATAAACTTACCTGTGTTGCAGAAATCCTATCATTTTGATATCTAACTCCATTCTTTTCAGTTTTAGCTGTGTTCATTGGAGAAAAGAAATTTTATATCTATCACTTATTTTCTTTGATTGTTTCATAATGGTTCTCATTCCATCTGATCACTTTGATTCTTTGGAAAACTATCACAAAGGTGCCTTTGATCAGAGTGACTCACTACTCTCTTTAGTGGTCACATAAAACCACAGGCCTGCCAGTGGCAATATTTACTTCATATTTCTACAATCCAACACATTAGCATCTTTGGCAGAAATTCACCGCTTTTTATTCTTAAACTACCAAAAACAATTTAAAAGGGACATATCATGCCAATTTTCCACAAGGGAACACAGTTCCCTGGTGTCTCAGTGACCTGTCTGTCACATGCTTTGTTCAAAATACCGCATTAATGAAGAGATACAGCAGCTTCTTCAACCTGGAGGAACAGCCCTTTTCAAAACGCAGTGCCTCATGCTTTCATGCAAATGAGCCACAGCTGACTCCGCCCCTCTCCTCTGCATGCCGCTGTGAGGAGAGAAAGAAATGGAACCTGAAAAAGTTGAGGCAGAGAAAAACATGAAGACACAGATGAAATAAAATCAGCTGGAGAGAATCGAAGACAACTGAGTTAGTTTTACAGCCCCAGTGCCTTTGAGTCCTGGTCTGTTAATGGTACCGCTGCACATTCTGGTCTGGTTCGTCTGGACCTAGGCTGGCCAGACAAGCCACAACACCATGGTCGCGGTGTCGCCCATGGACCAGCCCGGGTGAAACCAATCGCCAACCCAGATGCACACACAGGAAACAGGGCTCAGACCCAAATGTATTGGACACACACTGGGACTAATAATAAGAATAATTGTGGATCTGAGAGTCTGAGCAGAGGTCACTGGGACCAGTAGGTGGTGTCAACTGAGCAGATGTATGAAGTATGAAGCTTAGAAAATCTAAAATGGAGTGTTTTTGCCCCCCTCTATAAACGAATGGATCAGGAGAAAAGGGTCTCCTCACAAACGGACAACGCATTCGTGTTGTAGAAACATTAGTGTATTTTTTATGTCTCTTTTAAAATACAATAATAAAGGAAATGTTTATCGTTTAAATAAACATTTTTGCACAAACTTAATCTATACTTAAATATTTTATTTTCTACAGGTGTCACAGCAGGACAGTAAAATGCTGCTTTTCCACAATTGTCAACGTATAGTAACTATTTGAAACTGCTTGTTGGTCAGTTTCATAATTGTTTTTTTTTTTTTAATTTTTAACCTGTGGAGACCCAGGAAAGGACAAGTTTTGCCTTTTGTATGTTACCTTTTTTGGAAACTGTACAATGCAACAGTTTTTCATATGCATTCTGAAAATGTTTCATGGAACGTCCTTTGCAGTAGATGGTTGTGAAAGTTTATTCAACAGCTACATTTTAAATACTGACTTTCTGATGCATAATGATAATCCCTCTGCTCCATGTTAAATCCTACTCCTCCATCCTCTTTGTGTAGAACGATACAGAGAAGGCTGCATCAGAACCTGAAACGCCCCCTCAGACCTCAAAACCAGCTGACCTGAAACCCACGACCAAATCTCCAAAGACCTCTCCAAAAACGACTAAATCACCTGCGGTAAGAGCTGTAAATCAGACCAGTGTTCACTTGTGTTCATATCGTGTCTCAACTGACTGTTTTCCTCTTGTACAGCAGGCAGCTGCCACGGCAACAGAGTAATGCTAACCTGAGGACGGTCACATGACCCTGGGCAAGAGGTGGGACCCCACAGTGGAGTGTTTGTTGGGTGGTACATGTCTGGGCCTGATGTTGATGAAAATCAATGTTAAAGGCCTGTGATATTTCCTTCAATTTCAGGTTGTTTGTCATGCTTATATTTTTATTTTTTTAAAGGATAGTAGAGATAATTTTCTAATATAGTTTCTTGCACTAAAAAAATATATTTTAATAGTGTTTAATTGTTTTACTTCAGATTATATTGGGCCTAAATGTGGAACCTGAACTAAACTCTGTTTGAGATCCCTCATGTAATCGGTCGTAACGGTTTCCTTGAGTACAATGATTCAAGGTTTAAAGCCTGATGCCGCATTTCCATTAGTATCTGCTCGACTGGACTCTACTTGGTAGCATTACCATTACAGGGTGGTACTGACTTTACAGTACCTGAACAGCAGAGCGGTGCATAGTTTCATCTGATCAGGGAATTGTTGATAAACACACTTGTTTCATGTTGTCTCGTCTCTATTCTTACATCAGCCTGACTCTCCTGGACCGACCATGATGTAGTATTATGGTGAGGTGATGCCAAAAATCTAGTTCCAGGATACCATGGTACCAGGTCCACTTGCATAATGGAAGTGCACCAAAGTGAGCAGAGTCAGGCCTATACTAATGGAAATATGGCATCAGTGTCATTATTTCTTTAATATATATATAATTGTTTTCCTCTTGTCACCCCATCCTCCCCGGAGGAGAGACCAGCAGTATTTTTGGTTCTGTTTATTTTTAACACTCTAGCAGTAAAACGGTTTGTTGAATTAATACTAAACGGAGTTTAAAGACCATCAGTGGCCAGGAATAAATGCGACAAAATTTTGGGGATGACATTTTAAAAAATTTGAAAATGTCATCTCTTAAAAATCTATTTCATTTCAATTTACTTCAAACGTGGCCCTTGCATAGAGATGGCTGACATCAGCACATGCATAGACATGACTGTATCAGCTGGATTGAGATGAAAATAATCTACAGTACATGCAAGGGGTGGGGTTTGTTGTGCCTGGCGCCATTTGTTTTTATTTCTTTTCTGTTGGTTCTTCCAGGTCCTTGGGTTGATGACTGGACCCGTTTCAGAACTTGCACTGCTTTCCCCTCCCTGCACTCCCCCATCCTCCAACCCACCATGGCCCACCGTCGTCTCCCATGAACTCCCCTCACTCACAAACCCATCCTCTGGGTGCTTGTGGAAGGGAGGGGAGAGGATGAAGGGAGCGGCAGGTGGAGGTGGGTGCATAGTTAGAAATAAACGGTACGTCTTTAAAAGAAAAATGGGAAATAATGGCCGATCTGCTTGGTAGCCCAGTTATTCCAACCCCTGTTTAGAACAATTTTTCTTTAATGGACAAGATGGAAAACATCATCGTTACTAGAGGAACTGACCTTGGAATTTTTTTTTTCTTTTCTTTTTGACTTTTTAATTTGGTTGATGAGGGGGGAAAACCAAGCAGGTGTGAGGTTGGTGGTGCATTATGGGAGTCAGTTTAGTTCTGTTACCACCTCAATCACTTGATAAAACACACAACGCCTTCATCCCTCTAAGGATGAAATAAGAAACTTTATTTTAAGTTTTACTTATTTGTGTGTGCTTTTTCTTTGGAGGGGATTATGTGCAATGTTGATATGTAAATGTTGATTAATAAACCATGTTTGCAAATCTGAGGATTCAGGGGTTTTTATTGTCTGGTCATGAAGTGAAGATCTGTAGTTTTAATCTCGATTCAGTCATCATTTTGTCTAAATGCAATGAGATTTCTAAACTTTTGAGTATATTAAAGAGTCGCCAGGTTTATTTTACAGTAAATCTGGGGTATGAAACTAATTGTAGTTCAAGTTCCTCATTCAGACGAGAATTTTCTTTTGGTGTTTGTATATTTAAAAAAAAAAACAAACATGAAAATGTTTAGATTTAACCTTTAAAAACATGAATAATCTGAAATGTATATTACAAAAATATAAAAGGTAATATTCCAGAACTTTTAGATTTACAAATGCAGAACACTGAATAACGGGAACAATATTTTGCAATCTGAAATCATAGTGGTTTGACCTGCTTGAGGTCATATTGACCTGTATGTGGAATCTGAACTAAAATGTTAACGTTCTTGATATCTGTAGTGTATGTATTTATTTATTTTTTCTCATTTCACAAATTCTGGTTGAGAAAACTGGGCCTTGTGGTGCTGGTTTTGGCCATGGGGCTGCATGTTTGGTTCCCCTGGTCAACTGTGTTCCTGATAACAAAACATAATTGGAGAAAGAATCTCCTGGACTGAAGCGAAGAGGACTAGTTTCTATAGTTTTATCCACAAACCAAAAAAGGAAATGGTTTTTAAATGTTATGTGGTGTAATTTTTTGCTCTTGTTCAGTTTAGGTTTTTGAGCTTCGTAAATATGAGAATTTACACAAATTAGGTGTAACAGGTTCAAATGTCTTTTTGTTCTTTTCCCCAAAAACTTTGGAGGATTAGTCGATGAAAATAAATTGTTGGTGGTTTTGGAGAATTGGGGATGCAAACTGTTTCACTTTGTTTCAAGTCTTCGTCCTTGATCTGAAATTAGTCACAGGTTTTTCAGTTTTTACAAAAATCAACTGTTCGTCTCCTCCCCCAAATCAGTTATAGGTTAAAAAAAAAAAAAGGTTGAGAATGTATCAGACCTCAGCATTTTTAAGTCTGTTTAAATGTTTTTCATTTCACTAAAGGCTGCTTTTTATTTTATTGTAGCTAAAACCATTGTTTCCACTCTTTTCTTTCCTAAAAAACTGTATCACATGTTTGAATAGTTAAAATCAAAACTAAACCCTCCTTATACATGGATTAATAATAAAATCATTAAAAGTTTCAACAGATTTTGTAGATCAGGGGAAAAATGCCTGTTTTTGCATTTACTATTTCTGACAATTTTGACTTCAATGCTTTTAAGTACAATTTTAAATATGTGCCTTCAATGAAAGTAGTGGTGTTTTTGTTTATTTTTTTTGCATTGTATTAAAGGTCTAATTCCTCAAACCCTAAAATATGCAAAATACAGTATTGGAAATGACTGAAACCTGCACCAATTTGTTCTCAGTGATATTTGCATCATTTAGTCCCAGAGCATCATAATTCACTCAATACAAATGAAGTATTTTCAGAGATGTACACACCATTAAAATGACAGTCGGTACACGACACCGATGCCAAGTGAAATACACAAAATACACCCGTGTGATACAAAACTAGTCTATTACCATAAAATCTGCTCTCAGGAGACCACCATCTGTTTCTGAAACCAAACGTCTCCTATAAAACAAAAAGAATCAGATATTTTGACCCTCATACCTTTATATGAACAACCAAACAACACACTATAGCCTATATACACATGAATAACTAAAATACATTCGTCCAGGATGTGAAAATAATTTGTTGAGATTAAAGAGTAGTTGGAAACAAACAAGCAGAGCAGTTGTATTTAGGTAAACGAGTAAAGTACAATAATATGATCTATGAATTAATTACCCCCATTAAGCAGCTACTAAGAAACATTTTAATGATGCCTGCAGGTGTTTTTAGGTCCATATGTGGAGTAATTTAATCAGATTATGCTGTTATTGACTATTGTGTTAGATTGTCCACATATTTTTCATCCTTTTTGCCCCCCAATTTCTTGCCAAAGTAAAGGTAAGAAAATAATTCCAAATGTTTTGTCTCATTTCCTCCAGATGCATTTTTTTTAAAAGTCATATCACCAGAAACCTCATGTACAAACACTTTCATGAATTCCTAAAACTTGACATATGGCCAAATATGGAAAATTATGCACGCACAAAAAAAATCTGTGTTCCAATATCTATACTGTCATTAGTACACTTAAAACACATTACAAGGGGCCAATGGTTTTGCTGAGGGGGATGAAAGGGGTCCCGTCCCATTCCGCGGAGGGATCTGTAAAGCTCCCCGCTGGAGCCGCAAGCCATCTTCGTTCTCGGACCCACCCGGAGCCGGTTGCGGCTCACCGCCACGGAGTAAATGTGCCTTCAGGTAGTTGTTGACTATCGATCTGGTGTCAGTATTTAGCCTCAGATGGAGTTTACCACCCGCTTGGGTGGTAAACAAGACCGGCCCGCGGCGCGATACAACCAGGTAAACGGTCTTACTTACGCCCCCCCTCCCTGTTTTTTATAAACCCCACATTGATAATATATAACCTAAAATAATGATATCCATTATTGTTGTACTTACTACTTTCGTCTATGTAGTGAGTGTAAGTGGCCGCGTTCACATGTGTATAGATGTAGTGCTTGTTCATGTTCAGACAATTATTTAAGCTAATATCAGACGTTGAATAGGCCCGAGCTAGATCTGCAAACATTACGAACACGAAATCTTAAGTTTGCCTGCTAGTAACATACTGTTGTAATTTCTAAACTGTACGTTTTAACTACTGTAAAGTACAACACTACGGCCATCCGTAAGGATTTCGGCTGCCATAGCATGGATGGGATCATGTACGTTCGCGGGTCCTGGTCGTAAACATTGCAAGTGTTCTCTGGCCAATCAGCACCCATTAGCTGAATGCTAGCACCCATTAGCTGAATGCTAGCACCCATTAGCTGAATGCTAGCACCCATTAGCTGAATGCTAGCGTGTTATAGGAAAAAAAACCTCCCCAGTCTGTAGGTCAACAAAAGCACATGAGTAAGTTTCAATTTCACTTCAGATATAAAATACATAGCAAAGTTACGACAATAACAAATATCGTTGGAATCCCGTGAACGGGTAATTTAGAAAGTATTAACTTAGCCATTTAGCCCCGTAGACCCCAATTCACTTTCCACTTGTCTACGATCTTCCCCGGGTGGAACTGCAACTTTTTACGGTACAATGGGCATAAATGAAGAGTCCTCGGACCGTTATGAGTACACATCCGGGTACTTTAAGTACACTTCTTTGTCGCCAAAATCATAATGTGAACATCCTGCGTACCCCAACTAGGTATGATACGTACAGTGAGTATGGATATTTGAACTCAGATGTACAAAATTGTGCATATACCAAAGTTAAAACCTTTTTCCAAACATTAAAACTTCCCCTTGTTTCTGTCTAATATCATCTGACTAAACCTATAACTGCTACATTAATAATCCAGTAAAGAAAGAGATCAAAACGAATACTATTAGCTCCGTACATAGCCTTAATCATCATATAATGTGAAGGAAAGAGAATCATTACCTTTATAAGTTCAGCTTTTAACTGCTTCAATTACAGTCATGGAAAACATTATTAGACCACCTTTGTTTTCTTCAATTTCTTGTTCATTTTAACTCATAAAGACCCAAACAGCCACTGGTGATACAAACCATGTATAAATATAAACTGTTAAATACCTGTTCCAATGTCTTTTCTGAAAAAAGTGTTTTTGTCAATCTTTTTTTTCTCCTGTTTTGATATAATAACACAAACATCTACATGATGTGTGAATGACATATAGGCAAATGGTCTAGACCAAAAATGCAAAATCCAGAAGATAGTATTACTATTAAAATTTGATGATAAACTAATTAAAGGTTCAAAAGAGAGAAGTAGCACTGGGATTTTATGGGTTAATGCCTGCAATACAATTGAAGGTCCATTTGTTTGGACAAATCTAATAACACAAAATACCTCATAGTATTTTGATTTCAGAGATGATATCTATCCATTTTCCTTTTTTTTTTTACCAAACATTTATGGCATTTTACTGACAAAACAGTGCTTAATTCATTCCATTCATTCTTTGATTTTCTGTCTGTTTTAGTCACGTGATACACACAGGAGTTAGTACTGGATTGTATAATCATTGTTTTTGATGGTCTAATAATTTTTTCTGCGACCGTATATCCGACGTTGAATCTCCTCTTTAATTCTGTCATTTGTCAAATGTCTTTGACTCGCCCCTGAGTGTTCCCAGCCCAGTAAAAACAGGAAAAAAAAACTGAACTCAACTGCTATTTTTACCTCCAGACTCTGAAAACGTTGGACATTTTTGTGGATAAAGTGCAGGAATTTCCAAGTCTTCCCCTCCTCGGTTTATCAGTGTTGTCGCCTCGGAATAAAATCGGCGATAAATAAATGCCTCATCAGTCCAGACACTTGTGTGCATCTCATTCCTTTCTTTTTCAGTGTTTCCAGTAGATGACCTTTGACCTTTAACACTGCAATCTACACCATTACACCTCAATATACATGTGACTAAATCAAACTAATATGATCTGGTCTTTTTTTTTTTTTTTGGCAGTGGTTCTCAGTTGATGCTTTCTTCACCCAGATAGTCCAGCTCAGTGCTGGGCTTGTCCATGTCATTGTCCATGTCCATGTCCATGTCCATGGTAATGTCCATGTCCATCATCCCTCTGCCCGCTGAATGGAAGTTGGCAGAGATCTGGTCGAACGTCTTGCCTCTTGTCTCCGGAACCCGGAAAAAGGTGAAGATGAGGAAGAAAAGGAGGAGACCAGCAAAGATAAGGAAGACGTACGGCCCACAGAGATCCTGGAGGAGGAAGATGTGGAAAATGTAGGATTATTACTGCATTACTGAGGTAGAATTTGAAGGTATATAAGGTAAGATAAGATAAGATATTCCTTTATTAGTCCCACTAGGGGACATTCCAGGTTTACAGCTGCAAGAGTCACTTCTACAAATAAATAATAAAGAATTATATGTACAATATACTTAAAAAAAATTTAATATATAGAGATTAAACTCACAGTAAACAGACACTGGATGGGGCCATAAGATTTATTGGGTTTGTATTATTTTCACCAGATTTTCAAGGTTAATTTATACTTTCATACTGTTGATACTCGAGCACTACAAAAATCACAATTTTTTTTTTTTTTTTCCACCTCACAGGGACTATTATAACAAAACAAATTTTTTTACTGACCCTAAATTTAACTGAAGTGTTAAAACTCAAACATTATTCCTTTACCAATCTTACCAACATAATTTATGACTTGGTTCAAATTAGATGTATTAATTAGCGATTAGCTAATCTCTAGCAATGTTTTAAAAAAAATATTTCATGAATACCAAAGTAGTTCTGAAATATGATTATTTATGCAAAATACACTCTGTAAAAGTTAATAACATGAAAAAAATTTAACTTGCCTGCAATTTTGTTTCCAAAATAAAAGATCATAGCAGAGATGTTGTCACGGTTATGATCTTCTTCCTTGGTGGTATACTAGTATGACCTGGATATATAATTGACAGTGCCACCCAGTGGAGTTTTTGTGCATTACATGCTGTTTACAAAAGGAGGAGACTGCCCAAGAAATTTGGTGTCAAAGGACTTAAATTTAGATTAGATTATATCAGGGTTCAAAGTTACCTCTATCAAACAGTTGAGCTGACCAACAGAGGGTTAAAGAATCTGTACTTATACTTGTATTACTTCTACTGTGTGGGGTTTTACCACCTCTGGACACCGGTTATTTTAGGAAATAACAAACAAACAAAAAAACCCATAATAAATTCACTTACAGCGATATACTGGAATCCCATGCCGACGATAAAGTTGGCAGTCCAGTTGGAACACCCGGCGACCGCCATAGCAGCAGGTCTTGGACCCTGAGAGAACAGCTCAGCCACGAAAAACCACGGAATCGGACCTGGACCAACTTCAAAGAACCCCACAAAGGCATAAATGGCCAACATACTGATGTAACTCATCGAGGGAACGCTGTCCTGTCAGGTAAAAAAAGAAGAAAAAAAAACCCATGGGTTTGTTTACTTTGATATTAGGTGCATTTGTGAGAAAACTTAGCTAAAATAGTTGAGTATAAATGTGTAAAATATGATGAACATTTGTGTTTTGCAGAGTAAAATATAGACTTTAAATAAATAAACTGACCACATATGTAAAAGTGGACTCAGATTACATTAACATGATTGATTTCATAATGAAACAAGTGGTGCCAGGCACAACAAGCCCCACCCCCCACAAACATTTTAGCTCTTAATGGACATCTCCTTCTCAAAACATTAGACTATGCCTTTGACTTTTCAAGGTCAAAGGTCATGATGTCATTTTGGAGCCTACATGTAGTTTCCTATCTGTCAACATTAGTAACAGTACTTGTCACCACTCTGGAGTGACGATCCTTTAAAATCATGTGACCTTGATTTGAGCTTTTAATGTCACTCAAGGTTAAAGGTAATGACACCATTTTGAAGCCCAAGCCAGGTTTCCTGTCTGTCAATAATAGTAACTAATTATTTATCTCCACTCAATTTTCCATTGCAATCCATTAGAAAAAAGATGTAGAATTGAAAGGCCAGCATTTTGGTACTGATTGGAAGATGAATCATTAAAAACTTACTTCCACAATTTGATTTGGACCTTTATTGTGACCTTGACCTTTGACCTAAAGTCTTCACATTTGTCCTTCAAGGTTCTGACATCAATTCACATCAACAGTGGGATCAAAAAGAAGCTATATGCAAAACTGAGTATACATGAATGAAAAGGAAGCTCTTGGTTCCCTCACCATTGTGAAAGCACATTTTTGGTGATCCTTACCATTGACCTTTGACCTACACTCACCAAAATTCAACAGGCTCTATTCTGAACTACTTGGTCAAGTCATTTGTGCCAAAAGTTGCTGACAGACAGACAAAACAAAGGGACAAATAAAAGGAATGATTGATGTATGATGTGAAACAGGAAGTGTTTAACTGACCAATAAGGCGAGAGCCACAGTCATTATGACGGCACAGATGCACATCCCGCCCAATCCCAGCATGTGGAGCGTCCGCCGGCCCATCCTCTCCACCAGGAACAGCTGTTAATTAGATTGGACAAGAACAGGCATTTTTCTGTTTTTTCCCGCTTAAATATCTTTTTCCTTTATTACAATTGAGAAGTTGTACTTTTTTACTTTTACTTCAGTAAAGGAGTTGAATCAGAGCTTCTACTTTTACCAGAGTATTTTCTCACACAAGTAGCTGTACTTCTACTTAAGTACAGAATGTGAGTACTTTGACCACCTTTGTATATTTCTAGGTTGTGTGTTTTGTTTTTTTTTTTTAATTTTTACTGGTCTGACCCATTTTATGTCTAGAGGTTGATGTAACACTTAACACTGACATTGTCTTAAAAATGAAGTCACTCCCACAAACAAAACCTACATATTGAACCTTTACACAAAAAACCCAGTGTGACATAAAATGACTCAACATAAACATAGTTTCTTTCTTTTTTTTACCATTAGAAACTGTTTGCTTTATTTCTGTATCTGATTGACCCATTTAATGACATTGAAACATCTTGACCTGCTAAACCAAACTTGGCCTATTTGGAGCAGAAAAAAATGAACATCCGACCTCCGGTGCTATCTTATTTGCTGTTCGATAACGGCGTTAAATAGTAACAGAAATGCACTTTGATTCATGGGAGCCTTTACAGACTGAACAAACTTAAGAAGTCATTTTTCTTGGGAGACAGTTATGAATCAGAGATACAGTTACTGACCGACACCACGGTGAAGGCACAGTTGACGATGCCAGCTCCGATGGTGGCGTAGACTGGACTCTGAACCCCGGCCTTCATGAAGATACTGGTGGAGTAGTAGAAAATCTGAGGGGTAAAACCAGGACCAAGTCATGATGCAGCAGAGAAGGACTCAAGTTGTATTTAACCCTTCAACCCCTAAGGTGATTGTTCTGAGTGTTTGACTTATTTTAAATTATCCTCAGACTTCAACCGTTTGGTCAATAGGAAGAATTTCAAATGTGCTGAAAGAATAGACCTTGTCCATTTCATAGACATCTGAGCATGCTCAGTGTGCCTCCTGTGGCTGGTGTAATGAGAGGAAGAGAGTGACACCAATGTACTATAAAATAGGCAGTTTGGGCTTTTTTTTCTTTTTCTTTAAACTTTCATGCATAGCAATCACCACAGTGGATAACTGTTATTTTCAGGGCCGTTGTGAGGGTCAGTTGGGGCTCCAAGCAAGAAATCCCGGGGGGCCCCACCCCACCTGCATGCTGAAAAGAATGTTTTTGTTGTTGTTGTTGTTTTTAATGGGAGATTTGAGATGGAAACTGAAAAAGTAGATGTGCTTTTCTGTCCCCTTATAATAAATAAATAATAACAAAAACCTATAAATAGGACAGGATACATCACACTTAAAAGTGTTTTTGTGGGAGGTGGGGTGTTAATAACAAAAAGACATTGAATAAAACATTTCAAAAATAAAATTTTCCCCCCAAAAAGGAAAATAAATAGCAATAAAAAACCTTTTTGTGCTGTACATGTGCAGACTGAATGCAAAAGGGTGGTATTTATATAGTTGCAAATTGCCCATTGTTCTTGTTCCTGAACATTTTGGCAGCTCTAGGGGGCCCCCTAGTGGGTGGTGCTCCAAGTAACTGCCTGGCTTTTCTGTCCTTAATTCACACCCCTGATTATTTTATGTGTTGATCAGCAACATAGTGGAAGTTTATGCACCATCTCATACACTGCAATTCATACAATTACTGCAACTTTGCTGCTCTTGAAAAACTGGATTCTCACTACCATGTTTGAGTGTGAATCAATTTCTAGTTATTAGACTGAAATTAGCAGTTTTCTTAAACAAAAGAGATGTTCACTGTAGTGACCACTGTGCAGGAAAGCATTAATGGACCTGAACAGATGTAGATTCACAGCAGCACATTTACCTGGTGTAAATGTCTCAGTGGTCTCAAACATGCGGTCCGGGGGCCAAAGGTTACAATCTGGCCCCTGGGATGAATTTCCAAAGTGCTATAATTCCACAGTTAAGGCTGTGGAACTGATTTTAGTTCAGGTTCCACATACAGACCAATATTATCTAGAGTCAAATAATATAAAAACCTACAAAAAATAATAAATACATATTTTATTCTGGGTTTGATGTGGAAAAACATTTTACATTATGTCAATAATGACAACTTCAATTTTTTCGCTTTGTTTAAATTTTGAAAAAAATAATAGGAAAATATGGAAATATTTACATTTATAAACTATAATGTAACAATAAACTGTGAAAAACCTGAACAGGTACAGTATGAACAATATGAAATGTCTAAAGAAAATTCACCATTTTTTGCTTCTTCGTGTAAAAATTATATGTTGAAGCAAAACCTTGTTAAAATTGCATTTATTTTTCTAAGGACATTTGCCTTTTTTTCCTGGTTATTCCCATCTTTTTTGTTCGTATAGTTTTTAAAAGAAAATATTTGTGTTTTGCACTAAATCAAAGACAAAAGATTAGTTATTATTTATATGCTATTCTATTGTTTTACTGGTCCGACCCACTGGAAATCAAATCAGGGTGAATGTGGCCCTTAAAAGAAAATGAGTTTGAGACCCCCTGGGTTAAAGGGTTAATGGTGTTTTTCAGGTGTAGATGAACTCACGGCGTTGATCCCTGACAGCTGCTGGGAAAGCTGCAGCAGGATGGAGATGATGATGGGCTGGCGATAAAGAGGAGAGCGGAACAGCTCCAGGATGGACACCTTCCTTTCCATGTCCATCCTCCTCTTCTCCTCCTTCATCTCCGCCAACATGTCGCCCACCTCCAGCCGACCCGTCAGCCTCCTCAGACCTGCACCACGTTACAACCACAGGTACTATAGGAGCCAAATTCATCTTTTTTCTTTTTCTTGAAAACTGTATTATGTTGCTCCACTGGGTTTGTATTCTTTCTCCTCCTTGACTGTTGGGCCCATTGAGCTCAGGATTGGTGCACACTATCTCAGGCATGGGGAATCCTGGTCCTCAAGGGCCAGAGTCCTGCATGTTTTAGATTTTTCCCTCTTCCCTCACACCTGCAGGCCATTAAATCATGATTAGACTTCTTCAGAGCCCGATGATGAGCTGATCATCAGTTGAATCAGGTGTGATGGAAGAAGGAAATATCTAAAACATGCGCTTGAGGACCAGGATTCCCCACCCCTGCAGTATCTAGACAAGTGGGACATCAAAAGTTTTATTATCTCCAGCAAGGAGGTTATGTTTTTGCCAGAGTGTGTCTGTCTGTCTGTTAGTTAGCAAGATACCTTAAAAAAGTTATGAATGGATCTTGATAAAATTTACAGGATGTGTTGTGAATGTCACAAGGAACAAATGATTACATTTTGGTGGTGATCCAGAAGAGATCCTGGATTCTGGATCACTTTGAAATGTTACATTGCGGTAAATGGAAAATGCATTTTAAAGTGATCCAGAATCCATCGAGCAAACCTAATTTTCTTGTAGTTAAATCTCCTACATCTGAAGCATTTTTTCCTGTAATACCCGTGTTTGTTGAAGCCAACATTCGAAATTTCTTCTATTTCACAAAAGAAAATGAATTCATTAAATACCCACCTCGCTTGGCGTGATGCTCCTGGCAGCGGACGATGTAGAGGAACCGGGGGCTTTCAGGACAGAACGGTAGAAGACCCATTTGAAGGACAGTTGGTACGACAGTAAGACCCATCAGGATGGGCCATAAGTCCTCACTGCCCAGTAAAGCATCAAGACCCAGGATCTGCACACAGACACCATAGATCACAGGTGTCAAATATGCACCCTGTGGCTAAAACCAGTCCACCAAAGATACTAATCTGATTAATGGGCTGAATTTGTGTGGTGCTAAAGTCATTTAGAAGCCACATACAGTCCAAATAAGTAAAATAATAACCCAGTAACCTATGCATAATGACACCCCCATATTGGATTTCATCAACCAACATTATTTATAATATGATATTTTTATATTTTACTTCATTTGCATGATCATTTTATCATATATAGACAAAATATCAGTGGTATTTATTATTAAAAGAAACTGACTTTCGTGAAATTCCAAAATTGTGAGATAAAAAAAGTTTGATAAGCAGTGTATTCATAAGGCTGTAAAATCAAGAAGCTACTTGATCTAACAGGCATCTACTGAAATATAACTCAGAGATACATATCTTTCAGAAAAACTTAGTGGCAATTTGACTCCCCAAGTGGTTACAGATGATCCTATTTTAAGAGTGGTTGGCTTATAGGGGATTCCCACTTGTCGTCACGTCATACAGCGCCTCCATATTGACGGTGCTAATGCTAACTACTGAACCGCTAGTAACATTAGTCTCCTCCAGAAACGACAAGAAACCAACAATGTCTGATCGTTGTTGTACAGTCGGATGGAATCAAAAACGTGATCCTGCTAAAGGAATAACCCAAAAGAAACAACATGGAGAAACAAGTGGTCGCTGAACACACCACATGAGGCTTTGCAGGCTTCATTTTGGATTAGGTAAATTGCACTCCTGAAAGTAATTAAATTAGTTCTCTGCAAATATAGTTTGGTGTTAGAGTAAAATGTTAGAATTTTCTGTTATCAAAGAAATCCACTATGTTTGTGTGCACTAGCAAACATTAGCATTAGCCTGATCCTGTCTAGTCAGTAGTGAAAGGAACCCTGGAACTGCTGTGAACGCTGCAGCACTGAGTGGACAAACTACTACTGAAATGTGGAAAATTACCCAACTAGGATTGTACCTAAAAAGTACTAAAATATATACTTTCAAAAGTACTCTATTGCTCAAATGGAAAACTTATTTAGCATAGATGTCTTTAAATGATATTGTGAAAATTGAGGCTAAACTAGGGCTACATTTGTAAAACGAAACAAAATAAAAACAAATGAACAAACAAACAAAACTAAAGCTGAACTAATATTTGACTAAACACAATTACATCAGAACTTATCTAAGAATAATTTACAACTAAATTAGGAATTTTCCCGGCTGACTCCATGCGGGGAGAGGGAGGGTAGACCGTCATTATGGCAGACACACCAGGAGGGGTCATGTGGGTGGGAATCCCCTATACACTACTGGAGTCGTACCTGTGCTATGAGAATCCCAGTGACGATGGCGAGCTGGTGGAGGGTCCCCAACGCCCCCCGTAGGCTGGTCGGCGCAATCTCACCCACGTACATTGGCGTCAAACCTGAAGCCAGACCTGCAGAGATTGAAACAAAACAGAAGATGAAAATGACCTACTATTGAAGAGAGGAACATTACAACTTCCTATGAACTAGCAGTAGAAATAAACAGAGTTGCAGCAACAACAAATAAACCCCTCACCACAGTAGGCACCGATGACGAAGCGTCCCAAGATCATCATCTCAAAGGAGCGGCAGAGTTTGGACATCCCCATCAGACTCCCACCGATGAAGGCGAACATATTATTTATGAGCATGGCTTTCCTCCTGGGAACAAAACATACAGACAAATAGGAATTTAATGTGAATGTAAGTTTATTAACAAATAGGCAGAAAGGATGTGTATTTATTTATTAACCTTTATTTAACTACACTGTAAAAATGTTTTTTTTAGGGTAAAAATTATTGACAGCTGTGGTTGCAAGAAATATGCTGTGACAAACATGTTAAACTGTAAACATATGTACAGAATAAAATGTAGCTTTAACATTTTAAACAATGAAATTTAACATTGAATGTAAAGAGTAAATGTTGTATTTTCTAAATCCAGGTCTAAATTGGAGACATTTATATTCAGTGTCTTTAGAGGTTTGTAACAACATTTGAACATATGAACAGTTGGAGCTGGGATTTGAACTACCAACCCTTTTGTCAGTGGATGACCCACTGTACCAACTGAACCCATTATTTTATATATTTAAATATGAAAGTGTTAAATGTTTACTTCTTTATTAATTTTTAACATTTTTTTGCAACACATCTTGCAATTTAAACAGCACCACATTGTTTTTCAATGTACAGTTTTATTCTCTCAAAACAATACAGATACATTATTACCTCCACGAAGGAGGTTATGTTTTACCTCACTTTGTTTGTCTGTTAGTTAGTTTGTCAGCCAGATATATAATAAAAGTACAAATGCATGAAATAGTTAAATCAGAAAATACATTATTTAAAAAGAAAAAATTGAAATCTTTATTTTTTCTAAACTTCATCAGTGTATATAGACAATTGAGACATTCTACCTTTATTCATATCTTTATGTCTTCATCTTTATAATAACAATAGACTGATCATTGTAAATTTTCTTTCAACCTCTAGAGGGCAGCAGTGTACAAAAACTGAAAGACTCGACTGCATAGTTTTTTGTTTTTTTCACAGTGATGGATAATTTAGTGAAGTAAAGAAGCAGTAGAATGATTTTACATTAAATTACAAATGAAAACTGAGCTGTATTATCAGAAAAACAAGTATATCCATCAGTGGTTGTGGTTTTGCAATATTATTTTTACGTGTTCAGTAATGGGTTGATTTTTGGTTTAAAAAAAAAAAAATCAACAATTTACATGTGTCTTTGTGACTCGTTTTGAGGTCAAACAAACAAACAAACAAATACTATTTGCTGTAACTGTTAACAATAGAGAAATGTGAAATGTAAGTTCACAACATACTTTTTTTGTTTTGTTGGAACTGTTTTTTCAGTGTTTAATAACTTTAATTGTCTGTCAACATTAGAATGAAGTAAGAATTAAAGTTATTAAAGATAAACTATTAAAGAAACCATGAAATAAATAGAAAAACATAAAAATAAGATATAAGAATGTATAAGAATCATAGCAAGACAAAGTTAAGATTATTACCCTGCACTCCAAAAGGGGAGGGGAGTATTGTTTTTTTTTTTGTTTGTTTGTTTATATGTTTGCTTGTTTGTCTCTTGTTTATAACGTTATGGAAGAACTACTGGACCACTTTCCATTTAATTTTCAAGAAAGGTACAAGATGGTCCAGAATGGATCACATAAAATTTGTATGAATCTAGGTTAAAGGTCACATTTTTCTTATTTTTGCTGTAAATGTTGTATTTTTTCTCCTATTTTCAGACTCAATTCTATATTTTTCCTCTTCTTTTCCTGTTAATGCTATATGTTTCCTCCTATTTTTTTTACTATAAATGCAGATTTTTCCTCCTATTTTGCTCTAAATGCTGTAAAAAATGCCTTTACATTTTGGTGAATGTAGGTCATAGGTCAAGGTCACAGTCACCAAAAATGTGTTATCACAATGATAAGAGATATGGCAAATCAGGTAAAACGTGCGATGGAGGGGCAGGGTTTGTTGAGTCTGGAACCACTTGTTAGTATAATGAATCAATCTAAATCTAAAATAGTACCAAAAATAGTTCAAGTAGTCTGACGTCCACTTAACTCCCCCCACCCCCCCCACCCCCACCTCCTCTCTCTCGGATCCCCTTTCTCTCATCAGATGCTCAGTTTACACCAGGGAACTGGGTCGAAAGTCAACATCCACGAGACCTGAGCCCAGATGTGACTGAGGTGACAGTGGAATGAGTCCAGGCTGCAGAGGAGGATCCTCCAGATACTGGGGTAGAAGTACATTTTTCTACCTGATTTAGGATAAATGATACACTTTTTAAATCAGTATTGTAGTATTTATTTAATCTATTCATTTAATTTGTTTTTAAATCATGATTTCAATCATGTTGACTGTGCATCAAATGAAATGACGATAAATTATGTCTGTCTGTCTGTCTAGACTTTTTTTTATCTTTCTTTCTTTCTTTCTTTCTTTCTTTCTTTCTCATTTTTATTATTATTTTTTAAATTATAAATAAATCCCCTGGTAGGTGAGGTATCACTGTGTAGGAGGGGCACAGTGTTGTGTGACTGGGCGGAGCTTGTGAAAGAGCCCCGCCTACTTTTTCACTCATTACTAGATGTTTGCTATTGTTTTGTTTCATCTTTTAATTTCTTTTCATTTTACGTTTGATCCATTACAGATTTACATTAAAGTCTGTGATGAATTATGTGATATTGGACAAAGATACAAAATACAAAATAGTCCAAAAAAAAGAAGCCCTAAAATTACATTAAAATCCAGAGTATTTGAAAGTGTTATAAAATGTTGATATTTGTGCTAAAACGATGGGAGTAAAAGCAGTCATGTATCAAAGTCCTTCCCTCCTCACCTTCTTTTTTAAAATTTCTTACCGTCCTAGCCACTCGGATACGAAGCCGACGCAGGAGGACGACAACATGCCTCCAATGGAGAAGATGGCAACAGACAGCGACCAGAGAGAGGTGAGGGTCCCAGAGGGGATGGATTCTCCATAGCGATGGACCCAGGTCTTATTGTAGTCCTGCTCAATGATCTGCAGGGGGCGCCGAAGACACAGGAAAATACATAAATAAACTAGAAAAGCACTCTGAGAGCGCAAACCTCCGCCATGACAGACCAGACCCCTATTAATAATAATAATAAAATCATTATTTTACTGTTTCTGGCCCCGGAACTACATTAAATTGACCTCCATGATCCTAAGCTTCAGACAAATGTAATAGAGTAGAAACCGTATAAATGAGTCTTCTTCTCACATGCATTATCCAAATATACCACCATGTTGGAATTCTAGATGTGTTTGAAATATGAGACGTAATGTTTTATGGTCAGAGTTCCTTGGGTTTTATAACATCATGTGCACTTCTATTTCTTTCACACTTAAAGAGGTGGAAATATCTTAGCTTTTTATACAGAATAACCTCCTTTAATATCCAAACACATGGTAGGTTTTCATCTTTGTTTTATTACAGTTTTCAGAAAAACAGTGTAAATGCATATGAAAATGTGTTTCCAACCAGATTATAAATTGGTTTTTCATCAAATCTTTTGCATTTAATGAAATAATATACCACATGAGCTGCCAATTAATGAGCAGATGCTAAAAAAATGAAGAAAAGAATACGATTAATAACAAAAGATTACAACAGTGACAAAAATTATAATTAATAATATAATTTATATATATATATATATATATATATATATATATACACACACACACACACAACAGGTCATTACGGGCATCAGAGTAATTAATCCCTGCATGATGCTCCAAGGCAGAGTTTTGCCACAGATACTTTGATATACTTGTAGTAAGAAAGGAGCCAACTGCAATGAAAACATTTCGTAAAATTCAGTTCCCAGTTGATTTGTTGTCTTTGAGGAAGCATATGTAATTACTCATTTCTGTAAGCAATAAAGGTGAATCATAAATATCTGCCTGACTCAGTCATATATATATATATATATATATATATATATATATATATATATATATATATATATATATATATAATTATGACTTTTTGTATGTTGGCATCACTTGACTACACGGCTAATTAGATTAGATTCAACTTTACTGTTATTGCCCATGCACAAAGGAATGTAGTTATCAGAATCACTTTATTGATCCCAAGGGGAAATTGTATTAAAATAAAAGAGTCATAAGGCAGGCAGGTGGTGGTTAGTACTTGTGGTTCACAGTGAGAAGGACCCCGGTTCGAATCCCACACCAGACCTTACTGTGTGGAGTTAGCATGTTCTGCTCGTGTCTGTGTGCGTTTTCTCGGGTACTCCGGTTTCCTCCCACCATCCAAAGACATGCACTGATAGGTTAATTGGTTAATCGAAATTGTCCATAGATGTGAGAGTGATTGTTTGTCTATATATGTTCAGCCCTGAGATGAACTGGAGACTCATACAAGGTGTACCCCACCTTCACCCATTGTAGCTGGATCAGACCCAGCTAAAGCTAAAGCGGGTTCAGACGATGACACGATAGCATCATAAGGCAATAAAAAAATGTTAATCATTAAAAGATAAACATAAGCAATAAAAATTACAATATCCAACCAGACGTGTGTGTGTGGGTGTTGTGCATTCATTATTGCTATGCACTTCCAGTTGTAATTTTTATTGTTTAATGTCTATTTTTACTGATTAACTTTTTTTATTGCCTTATGACTCTTATTTTAACACATTATCCCCTTGGGATCAATAAAATAATTCAGATTCTGATAACTGCAGTTTGTTGCTCTGTATTTGTACATGGGCAATGACAGTAAAGTTGAATCTAATTAAACTTATCTAATCTAATTAGCCATGTATATTGAGTCAACTGATGCCAACATACAAAACTGTTGTTTTCTGTGTTACAGAATAAAACTCTTCATGTGCACATAGACAAATGATGTGAAGACCCCTCACCAGGTGGAGGTCGGCACGCTCCAAGGTCTTTCTAGTTTTTATTTGTTATCTTGCCTGGTTGTGTTTAATTTTAATCTGACAGGTCATCATGACTGTGGGCTGTTTGGCTTGTGATTTGTGATAATTTGGTGTGCGTTTAAGACACCATCTAGTGAACGATACTTACCAATGGTGTGCTTGAAAGAAGCATACCATTGTGACTGGAGCACCGTGGGAATCACTTTCTTTGGGCTCATGATGAATAATGAATACGTACTGTAATAAAGTTTCAATGAGCACACTCGAAAAACTCACCAAACAGTAACTCTATGATGAATGAGGGTCAAAGGGTAACGAAAAGCATCATGGGTAGCTCCCTCATAGCCAATGGGATGCTACGTACATTATGTACAGTAATGTACAGTAATGTACATACAGTACTGTATTTAGGTCATGTGGTTTTGTTTTCTTTTCGTGAATAGAATTTTCTTTTGCATTCAGAGACGAAAAATTGAGGTAAAGGTTTTTAGTTACTTGGATTATTCGTTAGCTGGGTCTTTCATAAGTAGAGGTACCACTGTAATTGGGGAAAAAAAGGTCATTCACACGTCCTCTTCCTGGTTTATTTACATGTACTGTTTTCACCTCCATGTTCCTGTGTTATTTTATTTAAATGGAGCATAAAGCTGAAAACAGTACATGATAAATGTTACATTCTGTTTTATTTATTCCATTTCACATCATCACATGTCTGCCACCGCTTCCATCCTCAGTTTATTTTGTTTAAAGCAGTGGGTAGGATGATGGGATGTGATGATGTCAGTGTGTTAGTTTACAGTGTGTCAGGTTTTACCTTCTGAGGTGCATTGATGACGCCGATGTTGTATCCAAACTGTAGGGATCCCAACACAGCAGTGAAGACCGACAAAGCAAGAGTTCCAGTCACTGTCTGTGAAAATAGGAGGAAAAATACAGCATTTAGAGCAAAAATAGGAGGAAAATGAGGTAAAATATGACATTTAGAGCAAAAATAGGAGGAAAATGAGGTAAAATATGACATTTAGAGCAAAAATAGGAGGAAAATGAGGTAAAATATGACATTTAGATAGCCGAGCTGCGCTAAATGCCCCTAGTGGCAGCAAACCGGGGACGTTCTAGTTACACTCAATGTAACTTTTGGCTAGATTTCCCTGACATTGGCCGATGAATCGCGGTGAAGTATAGAGTCAGAGGGTGGGTGTAATAAAGTGACGACAGAGCTGCTACGATTCACAGAGAAACAACTGGAAACAACCATAGAAGAAGAACAACAGTGATAGATGGCTAATGACTGGGTGGTGGTTTCCTTTCATCAAACGTGAGTGAAGAATGTGAGAAAACGTCAGCGATCTTTGAATTTGTTTTACAGAAGTGACAACAGTCGTTAAGCTCCATAATCCACCATTTTGTTTAGTCATTCCTAACTTTCTCCAGACACCTACGTGAACTTTCCGGCGTCTAATTACGTCATCCTAAAGATTATGCAGATTGGTTGTAATACCGTCTTATTGCATACAGAGGATTTGACAGACAACCTTTTAGCCCCGCCTCCCCTGCCTATGAAGCACGACTAAACCTATACATGAAATGAATGGGGATAATGCGGCTAAGGTATAATTTAGAGCAAAACAAGAAAATCACTCCGAGAGCGCAGACTCCACCAAGGCAGATCAGCACCCACCCCATATATATAATAAAAACAGCTGACCCTAAGCTCAGAAAGGCAGTTTCAAAGAGTTTAGATGTCTATTATAAGATTATTTACCATTATCCCTATTTAGAGAACACATATAATTGTAAAATGTGAATAATCGTGTCATGTTACTTTGACCAGAGTGTTGTTTTTACTCTGACTGTGACTGCAGTTATTTTCTGCTGTACAGTTATGTCTAGAGCATCTCGCTGCTGCTACATAGTTAATCTGCCTGTTATGACATGACTCGTGTGGGGGAAGCCCGGACCGTACCCCCACTCCCTGAAGGTCGTCTTATCTGTCACCGTGGAGACAGGTGCCCCGGTGCCTGATGGGAAAGTGGAGGGAAGCTAAAGTTCAGGCAGTAAAGGGAATTCTTACATGGTGTAAAGTAGAATGTGTCTCATCAGGATCAGTTATATATAGGTGATATTAGCAGAGTGTGAAGGAAGGGTGTGTATGTTTATTACCTCTGAATAAAAACTGTAGCAAGTGAGTTTACATTCATGGCAGAAAAACTGACTTAAAAGAATTTTACATTTTTGGAGGCTCATTACTTGTCATTGTAAAATATTTAATACTTTGACACATCACACACACGTCAGATGTTGCAGTTATTAGTTTTATGCATGAGAAAATGTTTGCATTGGAAGATTTAGAACATTTATAAATTAGTCGATAGATTTGTCTCCTAATGCTTTTATTATTTTAGCAGTTTTATTTTTAATTCTTCTTCTATCCTTCTTTTTATCCTTCTTTAAACTTACTGGCGTTAAGTTTACTTGAGTATTTATTTTTTTGAGTAACTTTTGAGTTTTACTCCCTACATTTTTGCATAAATATCTGTACTTTACACTCCTTACATTCTCAGAATAGGCGATGGATGTGACAGCACATCAAACGTATGATTATTAACCCTGGTGCATGACTCTGTAGAATTAGAAAACAGCAGCTTTTCTGATTTTGTTTCATTCAAGGCAAAAAAAAAAATGCAGTTTTTCTTTTGTATTGTATTACAATTGAGAACTTATACTTTCTAACTTTTATTTAAGTAAAGGAGTTGAATCAGTACTTCTACTTCTACAAGAGTATTTTTTCCTTACAAGTAGGTGTACTTCTTCTTAAGTACAGAATGTGAGTACTTTTACTATCACTGTTTGATTTCAATTCAGTTCAGTTTAGTCCAGGGTCTGCAGCCCTGGTCTGAGAAAGCTGCTATCCTATATATTTTAGATGTTTCCTTCTTCCAGCACACCTGACGATCATTATCAGGCTTCTACAGAGTTTAATGATAAAGTGATCATTTGAATGAGGGATGCTGGAAAACAAGATTCTGTCTAAAACAAGCAGGATAGTACCTCTTTAGGACCAGGGTTACAGACTGGTCTACAAGTCAAATATTCTGGAATATAACTAATGACGTGTGTGTTACTGATAAAGAAAAACTCACGTCTTAAATGCTGGTTGGCTCAAGTTTCCAAGATAAGTCTGGGGTCAAAATGTGAAATTCTTAGAATGAACAAGAGAATAGGTTTTAGTCCAAAGGAATATTGGTGTCAGATCTACCTGATCGACTTCAAAACACTGTCTGCACATTATGATCCATTCACTTTACAGGTTCTTTTTAGTGGAATATTTACAAATCCATTGTTTACATGTACATAAACCAGAATATATGTGGAATAATACACCATCATATATATTAAAAACATGAACTAACCAGCACTAAAGTCATTTGTTTTCTGATCAGCCTTATTAAAGTATGTATGATTTAGCACATTAACGTCTGAAGCAGATACTTTCTAAAAAAAACTAAACAAAAAAGTGTATTAATACGTGTGTAGGAGATCATGTATTTTTCCTAATATTTACTATTTCATGGGGAATTTAATGGGTTTGTTGATAAGTTTAATGTGTGTTAGTTTGACCTTAGTGTTGAGTCTCCAGATAAATACTGTTTATTATTCATGACCCAAAACAGAAGCCTGTATATGTGTGTGTCCTTGGAAACAGAAAAAAACATCAAAAGTCAGTGTTTAAACTTCAAGGGTTAAAATACATATAGAATAGAATAGAATCCTTTATTGTCACAGTAATTATTGTTGCCAATATATACTGCGAAAATTTGTAGTAGGTTTAGTAACGTATAAATAAGTTATTCATTTACTTACCACTTATTGTTTCGAATATAAAATAATAAATAAAAGTGCTAAGTGAAAACACAGGCTACATTTGTCTGTCATTTACCTTCTTGTCCAATGTAGTAGTTCTATTTTGACTGTAAGATAACATTACAATACTCAAGAATGCCTGCTTTATGAGTTTATTTGCTTATGAGGTTTACTTTACAATAAATCAGTAGACTCTTAAGTTTCACCATGTAAGAACAGGTCTGACCTAAATAAAAGTACATATTTTATCAACAAAATGGATGTAATTGTGAAAAATATGAGTGTTTTGGGTTAAAAATCAGCGTTGCGTGGTCATGTGCATGGTGCATTTTACTGCTGCACATGGTTAAAACTCAGCTCTTCATCAGCATTTACAAAGCGTATCTGTAAAAAAAAAATCAGCTTTTCATGAGTTCTGAAATAAGGCTTTGTGAATATTTGTGTTCAAACAAATCCAAAGCAAGAGTACATTTAATTTAAGAAGGAGAATAAAGGAAGTGTTCATCCTGCAATTTCCCGCCAGCATTAGGAATCAGCACATTTGGAGATACAGTATGCAACAGCTGATAAATATGAGTGTGAACAGTATCTGAGTATAAAGTAGCATCAAGTGGAAAAATATCACAATCTGACCAACTGTATTTTTCTAGTTTCTAGTCAAATTTTATCTATCTATCTATCTATCTATCTATCTATCTATCTATCTATCTATCTATCTATCTATCTATCTATCTATCTATCTATCTATCTATCTATCTATCTATCTATCTATCTATCTATCTATCTATCTATCTATCTATCTATCTATCTATCTATCTATCTATCAATCTATCTATCTATCTATCTATCTATCTATCTATCTATCTATCTATCTATCTATCTATCTATCTATCTATCTATCTATCTATCTATCTATCTATCTATCTATCCTATCTATCTATCTATCTATCTATCTATCTATCTATCTATCTATCTATCTATCTATCTATCTATCTATCTATCTATCCTATCTATCTATCTATCTATCTATCTATCTATCTATCTATCTATCTATCTATCTATCTATCTATCTATCTATCTATCTATCTATCTATCTATCTATCTATCTATCTATCTATCTGTGATGAGATATTTAGAAATTATATTCAGAAATGACTAGAAATGAGAAAAATACACTTGGTAAGATTTGGATTTATGCAGTGTGACATTTGCTGACAGTATTATTTAAAGACCTAAAACAGCCACCAACAACTACAACTATCTATTGATCTAAGATGTCAAATCTATTGAGCCATTAATACTATCAATACATGTAAATAATTGGTCTAAAATACAGTTTATCACATTTTCATGGTCATCAGATATGACCCATTTGGACGTTCAGAGGGTCCGTAGTTACCATAGAAACACTGTCGTCTTCTACAACACTGATTCACCACTAAAACCCATAGAGTTGAATGGATGACAGTGGACGGATACACTTGGTTTATATTCCGTTTAATAATAGATTTTGTTGTGAAAAAAATCATGTTTTCTTCATTTTTCTCTGTTTCTGATAAGCTTTTATGAACGACTACATCATCAGTGAATTCAATGTAGGAAATACTTGATGTTAAGCTTAATATAGAGGAGATTATTATAATAAATGGTGATAAATCACTGAACCATAAAGACCCAGTACTACTTCTATGGCAGTTACCAAATAATTTTTTCTCTGCACTGTAAACCCAAATAAGAATTCAATTCAATTCAATACTTTATTGCCATGTCAACACAGTTGATTGGAATTTGTTGCAGTGCATTTAAAAAGGGACATAGACACCATAAGATCAGACAAGCATACAAAAAAGGACAATACAATCGCCAATATATGGAGGAGCTGAGGTCACACTTCACATCACCAGTAGTGAAGATCTATATATATATATAATAAAAAAGTTAAATAAGTTAGCAGTCAAGGAGGTGGCATTCAGTCAGTTGGCCACGGGGTCTTGAACGATAAGGGGGTCTAGATTCAGGAGGCGAACGGGCCTCTGGGTAGGTGCTGTTCTTGAAGTTAAGTTAACAAAACTCAACAAATTCAAGGCAATCGAAAGCCTCAATTATTTTGAGTTGATGAAACTTTAAAAATAACATTTTCCAGAACTTAAAATGTAGATGACCCAATGATAAATGTAAAGTATACTTAAATTGAAACATTACTTATTAACTTATTATTCTAAGGTTCTGTCAGTCCTACTGGGAGACTCAGTGTCTTTACCCAAGGACACTTGGACATGTGGACAGACAGAACCACTGACCCTTCAGTCATTGGACTACCCACTCT